>BMAC01000201.1:111301-128075 GCA_014905375.1 Phtheirospermum japonicum
TGATAGTGACAGGTTGCCGACAGGACAACCCTTGGCCACCGATTGATTATCCATCGGTATATATTGACGGACTGCCAATGGAATGATGGCGTCGGTAATTTGCCGACATGTAGGTGGCGTCGATAATTGCCGACGAGTTATGGTCATCGGTAGTTATTGATGTCAACTAACCCGCGGCATTGTCACATTTTTAATAATGCCGACGGTGACCTGCCTGTCGACATTTTAACTTTAAATTTTTTTAATTGTATTGTACCTATTCGTATTTACACTACCTGTTCATATTTTGGAGGTGTCAAAAATTTAAAATCAAATATAAAATATAAAAATTTTTATGTATGGTTTTATACCAAATATCAAACATAAACATTCACAACAAACGTTTCTTAACTTCTATTACTAGTGTTTTGCTGGAGGATCAGATAGAGGTTGACATTGTGGTAATTACAATTTCTACGTTTAGTATAACTACAATAACACTTCAATTTTTTTATCGTCCTTCATTGCAGGATGTGTGAGTGCAAATTGAATGAAACCCTTCACCCATTCCACGAACGCGTTGGATAGGTAACCGTCAACCCTCCGTTCGTACATCCAACTACGTTTAGGACTCATCCTATAATTTTTCTAATTATAACTAACTAATAGATAATCACAAATAATGAGTGATATAAGATGATTGAATAATAGATAAGTCCTACCATATTACTCATTATTTGATTAGCAATTAACCCCTAATTTTTGAAATAATTGCTAATCAGCCCTAATTTAAATTTAATATTTAAATCTAATTTAACCTAATCTAAAATCTAAACCCCAATTCACAATCCAAAATAATTAAAATTGAACATAGTTTTCGAATTAATTACTAATCAATCTAATTTACGAAATAAACTCACAATTATCTAAATTAACATTTAAATTGAAAAAAAATAAAAAATAAAAACCAAACGAAGATAAAATGAACAAGTTGAACCGATCTTGTGGTGGCAGCGAGATGATGGTGGTGGCGGTGGCGGTTGCAGGCGATGGTGGTGGCGGCGAGATGATGGTGGTGGCTGTAGTGGGCATTGGTGATTGTTGGTGGTGGGCGTTAGCAGCGAGATGGTGGTGGCGTGCACTAATAGCTGTTGGTGGTGGAGGTGGTGGGAGATGGTGACATGCTGCAACTGGGAGAAGGAGAAAGGGAGAAGGGGAAGGTGCCACGGCAGGCGGGTTCTTTGCAACCTAATGCTCCCATATATAAACATTCTTGACGACAGTTTGGCCATCGGTTAATTTTTTTTAATTAATATTCATATCGAGGGTGCTACCCCTCGACGGAGGTTTAGTATCCCGACGGGCAAATATAGTCGACTAACTTGTCGACATACTCCTTAGTAAATTTGGCACTTACAATTGGCACCATTTTGTTGTTGACAGACCCGATGGGCATTGTGCCGCCGGGTGGAGACCGCCGGTAGCCCATCGGCATTTACCCTTTTTCTGTACTGACAATGCATAGGTGGAGAATACGACAGCTTTTGAATTTTTTGTTTTTAGATTTAAAACTCTATAATTATTACAAATATTTTTCAAAATTATCATTTGATAAATTACGTATAACACATGGTGTTAAACTAGTAATTTATAACTAAAATCGCTGTTAGAAATATTAAGTTGAAACTGTATCACCTTGTTGGTGGGATTCTGGTTTTAGATTTAAAAAACAACTAATGCAGAATAAAAACTGCCCCAAATAAGAACACCTTGGACTTAATTCTACTTTCTTCAACTAACCGTTAAATACCTCACAAATGGTCGCTACAATGCCTTGCAAACAACAGGCAACGTTCTAAAGTTTGAACATGTAAATCACAAAATACTTAATTACAAGTTGTTAAAGAATAAAACAAGAAAGAAAAAAAAGAAAGACAAATCCAGGTCACCATTTGATCAAGAATAATCGTGGGCTTTCTGTTGAGGATAAAAAACTTGAGACAAATGCAGCATGCTTGCCCGTCTAAACTTTCACTCTTTTGATTAGTCAATAGTTCTTTGTCCAGCTCAGTGGCAGTGGTGATGATGATTGTGTCGACAAGTCATGATAGTCCACATTTTGGGGAGCAAATATTATTGCACGACCATTTCTTTAGAACATATCTAATGGGTCGCTACTTGAGTTTTGTGATTCCCAGAGACACCTGCATTCTGGCAAAGGGTTCAAATAGATCGAACCCTTTCTGGTTGATTTTTTAACTCTAGGCACCATTATACTCTTGCGATCGCTTTCAGCTAGCATCGTCTCCATCTCATCCTTAAAACTATCCCAACTGCAGTCGATATAATATTAATTAATTGTTGGAATAGTAATGAATCTCAAAAAAAAAAAAAATCTTATCACCATGATAAATTATAAAAACAGTATATACAAAAAACACCCCTGCCTTTCAGTTAGAGTCCATAAGCATGTAACACTTATTACCGTGAGAACTTCCAAAATTGGTAATTAATAAGTTTTGTTTTTATAAAGAAAGAGACTGCACCTTATACTTGTATTCTGGAATAAAACTACAAGCTTGCTTTTGTCGGGCATGATAGTCTTTGCGTGGCCATTGTACACAAATCTTCTATGACCCATCAGAAAATGCGGGAAGTTACCTCCTTGAGTAGTCACAAAAATCTCACTAGACAAGCATACCATGTAGTCCAAAGCCGCTAACCTTGACGAATAACCCTGAAAACCAATAGGGATATATAAAATTTGGCCGCGTGTGTATTAGAGAGTCCAAATGCGGTATTGCCTATCTATCTCAAATGGTAATTTGAAATTATTATTTTGGGCTAATTGCAAAATATACCCTTAGGTTTAGTCTAATTACAAAAGAAACCCCAAATTTCCAAAATTACAAATAGGCTTGATATTTGTTTCTATATTACTTCTTGCACCCTCAATGGGAGGATATTAATTAAGAACATGCAAATCTCATGGGGGCGTTTGTAATTATTTAACCCTGAAAAGCAAAAGTCGGCATAGTATTTGGCAGTGTACATTGCTTGAAAACGGACAGTACATGCCACAAAGTAGAAATGCAGTATAGCCTAACTATTTCAGACCATATCATGAAAATATTATTTTGGCTTAATTGCAACAAAATAAATACCCTTAAGTTTAGTCTAATTACAGAAAAAAAGACATCCATTATTCAAATTACAAATATCCCCCTGATATTTGTTTCTATACTACAATTACACCCTCAGTAGGGGAGAATTTAGTAAGAAAATGCAAACCGCAAGGGTATTTCAAAATATGAAAGATAATGGGAATTTTCTGCAATTAAGTCAAACCTCAGGGTGGCTTTTGTAATTATCCCTATTAGGTATCTATCTATACATAGATCATACCAATGAAGAAGAAAAAAAAACGCACGATGCAAATAAGTAAAGTAAAAAAGATATAAATTACAGAGGTAAGAATACGGGTTCCAGAACAATATTAGAAAATTAGCAATACAAGCAGAGAATTTACCTGGATTGCAGCAAGCTCATCGGCAGTAGCAAGCGACTCCTTGGTGTGTAGGAGCGGAAACATCTTTCGAAGGGGCTCTAAATACCTCTCCTCCTTGTAAATTTTTCCAGAAGCCAAATAAATCGGAGTATCATTGGAAAATCCCATACCCCTTAACATCATACCAACCTATGCTGACAAAGAAACATATGCCGAAAGACAAGCATTATTGCCTACAACATTGATCCTTTAAATTGCGAGTCTAATAAAATATTATACAATCACACCCCTAGATTTGATATATATAAATCAGCTAATTTTCCCGCCATATTGTAAAAGTCCCCAATTTTCAGTACTAGCCAGCAATTTCCAGCAAAATTAAAATTCTCCGGCGGTAAATGTGCCAAGGTTTCAAAGTTATTGAAAAATAATACCATAATTTGATAAATTAGAGGACCGAATTTCTACACAACCTAATAAGTTAAGGGCGAATCTGACAATTTTTCCCGAATTCAAACTAACCTCCACTGGAGTCATTGGGCACCTCCCGTTAACACGATTAAGATCGGGCGCATAGATTCGACCTTTCTGCATGAATTTCTTTGCCCACCCCTTTTCACGTATCGCGTCTAGTTCATATTTTTCTATCTCTCCTCCATCATACACACAGCACGAGAAAGCCACCATGTCCTATTTTATCAAAAGCAACAATAATAATAAATTAAGATGATCACAAATAGATTCTAAGTTTGAAATGTTAAAAAAAACAAATACCTCTTCAAATCGGAGATGAACAGAAACATACTTCCCGCCAGAATTCAAGCTCTTTGCAACCATTCGATTGACAACCTTCTTTGCAAGATTCATGATGGTTGGGGAGAATCTAAGAGCCTTATAGTTGGCTAAGCATCTCAAATGTTGTATATGTGGTGGAATGCTAGTTGCCAGTCTGTTTGCAAAGGGAGAAATTCGAACAACACTGCACCACACGATGAGCTAATTGTTTATTTCTAATTGTCCTGACGGTTGAAATAAGCATAGGAACATAAAATTTAAGTCCTAACTAAAACATGAAAAATAATAAAATAAATTTCGACATGTTTTTTGCGTGTCAATTATAGTAGAAACAGTAAAGAGAATAGAAATGGATTTAATGACTATGTACCCTGATTCCTGCAAGACAGGATAAACCTCGTCCAGGTAATAACGAGCAGATGTCCAAGCTTGAACTCTAAAGTTTGGGATGTTGCTGATGCTAAAATTATAGCTCTCCAACAATTCGTTCGGCAGATCGTGAACCACGGTAACAAAATCTTTCAGCGTGGATATAAAATGATCCTCATCATAAATATCCGCAAACTCACTGTAAATTACCANCATTAAATGTTATGTATGACAAATGATGATAAAAGTCAACAAACTAATGAAGTTGACAGCATAATTGCTTATTTAGGCATTTCGTTGACTTTCGATGAAAAAGAGTGCGTTGGTTAAAATAAATGTGGAACATGCCTTGGGTCCTTCCAAACATTATGAATATCAAATCGAGGGATGACAAGTGTAGCGTTCAGTAGTCCAGCCACAGCCACAGCATTGCAAATCTGCACATGCAATTAACACTGAATAACTAACTAAGGCTCTAATCCAAAGCATGAACAACATATATCAGAAAAAACATTTGAAAAAAGAGAAAAAGACTAGGTTCTTTTTATTTTTAATTTCACAAATTAGCATGAGCTTCAATTGCATACCGATGACCGTTGTTGGTTCAAACCACCATTAGCATCCACGACTAGATAGCGCCGAAGCCATGAGGAGACTGATAAAGGAATAAAACAATGTAAGACACGACTCAATTATAGAAATAAAAATTGAAGACATCTATTAAATGTTTCGTGAAAATACGAACATAAATGATGGAAAAATAAAATGCTTATACCGGGTTGCTGACGAGCATTAGCGTTCAGACAGGGCCGTTGCTCTTTTAGCTTTCTTCTGTATCTCCATATATTATCCAACTGAAAAAACAAAAAATATATGATATCACAATGCAAAACCTCAAAGAATGAGTATCTTTCTTTATAATCCACAATGAATTCACATACACCATATCAAACTCCAGACATTTCGTAAAACCATATAATAATTACACTCACCAATAATAGCTAAAACGTCTTCATATTCTCTATAATTTACTCCCATTTCAATGAGGACAGTTATAATAAAGAGAAAACAACAGGTTGACACTTCTTAAAAAAAGTTTAAAAATCAGTAATAAGCCAGAGCAATTACTACTATTAGCTGTTTTGACCAAAATAAAAAATTAATACTTGAAATCAGAATCCTGAGCAAATAAAAGTCAAAAGGGGACTACGACAACAAGAAGCAATTGGACAAATTAGTTATCACATCAATAAGAAACAAAAAGTGTGTGTCCACTACAATATATCAATTTATCTTCGGCCACCACCACCATTATAGCTCAAATGGTATCGATCCTTCCAAATTTTAAAATAATAATAATAAATAAATTCAAAATTCAAATATTTTCTGCTTGTCCACTGATTAACTCAATTGCCAAAACCAAAATTTCCACTAAGGCCGGAATTCTTGAAAAGAAACCCCTTTAAATTCTCATATAAATGGTGATAAAAATTGACACACAAAAACCTTTCAATTGAACTCAAATTTACACTTATCAGCACTGAAAGGTCAAAAAAGTAAAAACCCTTGTACCAATTTCATTTTTTAACAATTTCACACACAGATATCCAAAAATAAAAAATTAAGCACAATGTAACCAGCAAAAGGAATCAGAAAAAAAACTAAAAAAAAAACGTTAATTAACCTCAACAGTAGAACCATTATCGGACTGAATTTCCGGCCATAGCTTCAAAAACAGGTCTTGGCTGCGGTAGAGCGCCCCCGGCGGCGGCGGCGGCGGAGGGTGCAGGATAGTTAACAAGCGCCCCGCGCAGGTGATCAGGCCCACAATGTAGAGAATCGACAGGAAAAAGAGGTATCTTTTGTGGAATATTCCGGTGAAGAAGAGGGCCCCTTGGTGGCGGTGTTTGAAGTGGAGGTGGAGCCTCCGGCGGCATCTGGTGGTGGTGGGATCGGCTGTGTACGTTAGGGCCATGCAGATGTGGACTTACACTGTGTATTTTTTTTGGTGGGTTGGGCGTAGAGATGGGATTTTTATGCCGTCAGCTTTATATCTAGATTTTTTTTTCATCAGGTCTCATGTGAGATGAGATGGTAGACTGACGTGGCATATACTCTTTTTTTTTTTTTTTTTCAAATATAGAAAGCTTTAAAAAACAAATTTAATACTTGAAATTCTCAATAACTATTATACTTGTTATTACTTAGAAAATAATTCTCATTTGAGAATAATGACATTTTGTTACCATAAGACTATCTCACACATTTTTTTTTTTTTTTTTTTTTTTGTGATTTTTCATTTGGATAATAATTACAAAAATTATTTAGTCTAATTACGAAAAAAAATCAATTCTTGAAAATACCCATATATTAAGATATTGCTGATAACTGTTGAGAACGTGATTTGTTGACATTTTGAAAGGTTACTAGTATTTTTTGTAGTTTGATTAAAATATGAAGGGTACTCTCGTAATTAAGATACGGTGATGAGTTAATGTTGCTCTGTAGTCAGTAGTGGGGGTTGGAATCTCTTTTTGTAGGCAGATATTTGGGATCACGATCGAGGTTTTAGAGGGAATGTAATTTGACTTTGAATCCCTCTCTCACACACTTATGTAAAATCGTGGGGTTTATTTTTTTTTTTAATGAATAAAAAATAAAAGAAAATGAAAAGCGTTATCAATAATAAACAAATATAGAGAAAAAAAATACTCGCAACTTGTCAGCTTGGTTTTGATGTGGTAATATGATTTGTTGTCTTTCATGTTAATATAATATAATTAGGAAAAGAAATCTAAACAATAATGAGGTTTGATATTTTCCACATTTAATTTGCAAGTTAAATTACTCTCTTCTATTCAAAATAAGTGTCAATTTATTCAATTAAATATACTTCTCCCAAATAAATATAATCAAAAGATACTCCCTTGATCCGTTCCATATTTATCCGGTTAGTTACACATATTAATAAATTGATAATTTATACCGTTAAGATATTATTTTTTATATTATTTTTTAATTATGTCATTTTCGAATTTATGAATATTCAAAAATAATTCAAAAATTTAGTGTTGGAGTTAGTATATTTGTTATCGAACTATTAAAATTTTACATTGTCATCATCGATATTCTATTTAACATAGAAAAAATTAGTATTAATAAAAATTAGTGATATATTAATTATGGTAATTGGACATTATTGTACTCCCTCCATTTCTTAACAAGTGGTGTTGTTTTAGAGTTTTTATTCAACATTAAGAAATATAAATATTTGACCAAAACACTCCTCCCCCAATCAATTAATAATATTCATATCTAATTCCTTCCATTTTTTCTCTTTAGTTATCCTATTATCATAAATTTATTTATATTTCTTAAAATAACTGAAAATAAAATTAAAATAAAATGGTAAAGAAACCTCTAAAATAACACTTTATTTGTAACAAATTTAAGTTTTTAAAAGTCATTTATTGAAAAATGGATAAATAACTGTTTTATGGATGCATCGACAAATTAGTAGGTTTCCTAACAGGGTAGTGCTATGCTATTTTTTGGATGAATATTCCACGAGTCAAATGACACCATAGTCTTACTCCAAAATAGGCTAAATAATGGTAAAAAGGTTAAGAGTTTTTAATTAATTTATTTCCTTCTTATTCATATTCAAACAAAATTCTCTCTAAATTAACAAATGACACCTTAGTCTTACTCCAAAATAGGCTAAATAATGGCAAAAAGGTTAAGAATTTTTAATTTATTTATTTCCTTCTTATTCATATTCAAACAAATTCTCTCTAAATTAACGTGCTATGTACAGATGCCTGATTTAATATGATTACATATTTCAATATTTGTTTTGATTATTTTTTAAGTGGGCATAAACATTATATGTATGTTCACCTTTATTTTATTAAATATAATTAATAAATCAATCATCAAAAATAAAAACCAATCAATTTTGTCATCAACTTTTAGATTAATTAAAATACTAATTAAGTAAATCACATTGTAAATACGTATTTTCTGAATGCATCTTTGATTCACCCTATTCAGCTCTTAAATATTATTAATTAGATACTGATAAATAATTAGGTCTTAATTTACTCTATGTTGGAAAATTATATATCATAATATTTCAAATCATTTTCTATCTAATCAACGTTCATGTTAAAACACACACACACCGTTGTTTACATTTTCCCGTGTAAGATTATTTTATTTTACGAGCTCACATGTTATAAGTTTTCAGGCAATATATATGTGTGTGTTTATATTTTTTATATCATTTTCGAAAATGTGAATATATAGTACTATTCGTTTAGTTTAGACATGATTTTTTACCAATTAGGTTTTCTTATTACATAGTCAGAAGGATTCATGCCAAATAATTATAATTATGATAAGAAAGAAAAAGAAAAGGTCATTAATTTGTGTTAACTCAATTAATATGAATATTGTTAGAATGTGTAACATACTAATTTAGTAATTTTGCACATGGTTGTACTCATTTATGTTCTGCCGATTAATGTTAATTTAGGTGAATAAACCTTAATTCTAATAATTTAAATAGATATCAATATTGGTATTATAATATTTATTATATTATTAGTTAATTCCAAATTTCTTATAATTTTGGTGTTTTTTTTTTTTGCCCAGCAAACATAGTGTTCTCACTGTAAAGTAGAAATTCTTAGGGGATGCTTGGTGAATTTCATGGGAATGGGAATGGGTTTGATTGTGGAGGTTAATGGGTTTGATAACCCATGTTTTTGGGGGGTATGGCTCAATATCAAAAATTGGGCAATCAAACCCATAGTGTGGTAGTTATCAAGCACCACTTTAATAGTGTTTCTCATTCCCTACTCTCTAAACCCTCCAACCAAGCATCTCCTTAGTAATAAACTTTCTTACTTTTCCATAGACGTGTTGATGCGGTTGATGGTTAACTGCCGGTTGTAACCGCGTTGACCGGTTACGGTTAACCGTTGACCGACGGTCACTGTTAAAACCGTAACCGTCAACCAGTTCCCGACGCTTAGGTTACGGCTAACTAAACCGTTAACCTTAACCGCCGCGGTTAACGGGCGATTTTTTTTTAAGTGACCAGTCGATCGACTGGTCTGTAGTCGATCGACTTATTTGTGAATTAGCCGTTGGAAATCAACGGCTGAGATCAACTAGCCGTTGATGACCGACAACTCAAATTCAAAAGAAAATAGTCGTTGAGCGGTTTAACCGCCGGTTTACAACGGCTTTTTTATTTTTTTATTTTTTATTTTGCAGATTTTGACACCTATAAATACCCAACTCTCCAACACCAATCCTCACAACAATTCATATATTATTCTTCTTCTTCTCTTATATTTTCAAGTTTAAAGAAGTCAAGTTTCTAATTTGTGCAAAAGATAATATTATCAGTAATATTCTTATTCTTCCTTCGTAATCGTGCTTTACCTAATTATCTTTTATAATATCAGTATGGCAAGCTTTTCCTGTAATGTCGATACCAACACTCCAACCTCTTCTCGTCGAGGTCGAGGATCTCGACGAGAATCTTCAGATGTCGCCGGAGATTATGTTCCCGATGAGATGACGGCAGAAGAAGTTGAGAACCTATATAATCAAATCAACTTCGACTCGCAACAAACTAATTCTGAAGAGAATTTTACCGAGCTCCGATGAAGAAGAAGCGACCGTCAATTTGGATGAAGATGAGGAGGAAGCGACGGTGATATGCCGCCGCCTCAATCGAAAACGAGGGAATTTATTTCCCCCTCTTTCGATTGCATTTCACAAAAAAGACGATCAACGACGAATCTCGAGCGCAATGCAATTATTGTAATTCTCATTACGCCTTCAGTTCTAAAAATAATAGAGGTTAAGGGTCGCTCAAATACCAAATGGAGAAAAAGCATCCCGACAATACGGCGCCGGTAGTTCTCAAACACAACTAAACTTCTCATCTTTATCTACCGCCGCCGGCGGGACCGCCGACCAAGGTACGAGTTCTTCTACTTTATTTCAATATACAGAAAGTAAACATAGAAAATTTATTGCAAAATTTTTTTCTGTTTTAAGTCTTCCTTTTAATCATGCACATAGTAGTCATTATGAAAATTATACTAGGGGTACATTTAATACATGTAGCCAAAGGATTTCACGAAATAAATTAACTCGCGATTTTGAAAAAATGGCCGGTGAGTATAAATTGAATTTGATTTCAATATTTGATAGTTTCCTCATAGTGTCTCTATATGTTCGGATATTTGGTTGGATTCTTTTAAAAATCATAATTATATGGGAATTACTTGCCATTGGATTGATAATTCTTAAACTTTGCAAAAACGTTTAATTGCATATAGAAAATTCGATAGCCAACATACGACTGTGAATATTTCGAAAAAAATCTCCACTGTTTTGTCCGAGTATCATTTAACTCACAAAATTTTTTCAATTTCATTTGATAATACCGCCACTAATACGACTAGTTTAGAATTGTTAAAAATTACTTGTCCACACGCTATTGGCGGCAAATTTTTTCATGTTAAATGCATTTGTCATATTTTGAATTTATGTGTTCAAGATGGTTTAACTCTTTTTAAATCTAAAATTCAACCGATTAGGAGTGCTATATCTTATCTACGAAACCACGATTCGCTTCAAAAAAAAATGACGAAGATTTTGCAAGGCCAATCAATTGCATCCAAATTTTTTTTCATTAGATGTGCCAAATCGTTGGAACTCTACTTATAAATTACCTAATGATACATTTTAATATAGAGATGCATTGTGTACATTTTTTAATAATGAATATGTCGATTGCGCTTTGTTTTCGCATATGTGGGATGATTGTTATAATATGATGTCCCTTTTAAAAATTTTTAACGATGCCACCGTGGCTTTATCTGGTGTTTATTATCCTACCTCCTCAATACTTGTTGATCATTGTATTCAAATAGTACTTGTTTGTAGTGCTTTACTCGATAACTCTGAATTAGGTGAAGTTATCAAAGAGATGTTGAGTAAATGGGTCAAATATTTTCATTACATTCCCGATATTTTTTTGATTGCAAAAATTTTAGACCCAAATTATCGGATGAGGGTTTTCAAAACTTACTTAAAATTTATTACGATGCATTAACACTTTTTTTAGAATCTCATGGACTACAAATTCCTAGCCCTATTAGTATTGCTCACCAAGCACAACATTTGTGAATTCAAACTTTTAATGATTACGATCAATCTTCATCTTCTAATGATGTTAATGTGTCCCCTTCCCCGTCACTTCTACAAGACCCAACGACCCTCGAGGAGCTCTAGCCCCATATATGAGATTGCTTAAGATACTAAACGAAAACGACAAAGGGCTAGTGCTAGTCGGTCAATGGAATTAGATAGTTATTTAGGAGTTTTTGAATCGAGTTCGGTTCCAAAAAACCCCGATGGTGTTACTAACGATCTTGTGTAGTTTTGGTCGAAAGTGGCCAGTATTTTTCCGACTCTCTCTAGGATTGACAAGGAGGTCCTTGTCGTTCCTGTTTTGACAGTTTCCGTTGAACAAACTTTGAACACGGGAGGCTACATGTTAGATGAGCGTCGGTCGTGCTTAACATACAAAACTCTTGAAAATCAAATGTTGATGAACGATTGGACGAAAGCCAAAAAACGAGAACAAGAAATGCAATTGGATGAAGGCGAAGAGAGCGACTATTACGATACCACTTCGGGAAGCAACGACAACGACGAATAGGTAAGTAGGTAAGTGAGGTAAGTACGTGGACTTTGATTCCTTTTCGAGGATACGTAGGCAATTTAATTCTAATATTACAAGTTAAAATTTAATTTTAATTTCTAATATTAGAATTAAATTCAAGTCCTTTTTTTTTAACTTATTTTTTTCAAAACAAAAAAATTCGAACTACGTGGACTTTGATTCCTTTACGAGGATACGTAGACAAGTTAATTCTAATATTAAAAGATAAATTTTAATTTTTAAATATCTATATCTATATATATATAAAGAGGTAGTTTGGCAGGAGAGAGAAACAATTAGAGGAAAAATAGGTGTGTTTTCCCGCCCATGAATTTTCTCACCTATATATAACTATGAATTGTTCTCACCTCTTTTCCATCCCATTTATTTTTTTTCCCCGCCCTCTCCACAAACCTCAGATTTAGTATCAATTATCCATTTCAAGTTTCTATTTGTATCGATAATTTTCTGAATGTTTTTACAAATCTCCAAACAGTATGAGAAATATATCTGCAATTCACTTTTGAATCGAACTGTCAAACTCAAATCGAAATGAGAAATATTTAATTTTCTTCCTCAGCCTCTCAACAATCTAAGATTTAGTATCAATTATCTATTCAATTTCCTGTTTCTATTTCTTATTTCAATTTTTTGTTTGTATCGAAAATTTTCTGAATGTTTTTGAAATATTTTTTGTTTTCTATTTGTATCGAAAATCTTTTTGGGCTAACTATCATTTTTGGAATTTGATTCGCTATAATAATTACCAATATTTTTATGATTTTTTTGCAGATCTTTTGATTAATTATATTTGTTTTGTTTCATAATAATTACCAATATTTTTCTGAATTGTTTGCAGATCTCCAAACACTTTGAGAAATAGATCAGCGATTGGATTTTTATAGATCTGCAATGGTTTCAACTGCACAACTGTATATTTTTTTTTGCCTATAATTTTTTTTTGTTTGAGATTTCAACAATGGTGAATCATTTTATATTGTTTTTATGTTCTATGGTGCTTTTGAACATCTATCATTCTTATTACTTATTGTTCCATGCTTCCTTTTAATCTATCATTCTTTTTCTATGAATTATGCTGATACGTTAGCAATGAATTTGCAGAGTTGTTCAATTTGATTGGATTTCCTTCGTTTACTATAACTAGCTTGGAAGAATACGAGAAAAAAGTGGAGATGGTTGTAGTTTTCGCCCACTATTTTTTATTTTATTTTGTAAATATACCTTACTATAATTAGGATTGGATCTCACTATTGTAACAATAAATAGTCATTTTTCACTCTTGAGTTTTGTTGTATTTTATGAGTTTATTTTATTTCTTTTGATTATTTTTATTAAATAAATTGATAGAAATCTATTATTTCTCATATAAAACTATTATTTTATCTCTTTAAATATTTCTTTAATATTTATCATATACGTTAGTTGCGTTAGATATTATTTAATAATTCTTCAGTTTGTTCAAGATTCGGTCATTAAATGGAAAAATATTTACTGATTATGGGTAAACAATATTGATGGAAAATTTATAATTAATCCTTATTTAAAATGTTTAACTATTCAATAGTCAATCATATCAATTTTAAAACAAATCCCCGTAATTACGTTTGCTTAAAAACTTTTATTTTACTTTAAATAAAATAACTTTCCAACAATATTCAATAGTCAAGCATACCAATTTTAAAACAAATTCCCGTAATTACATTTGCTTGAAAACCATTTTTTTCCTTTAAATAAAATAAACTTTCCAACAATATTCAAAAGTCAATCATACCAATTTTAAAACAAATCCCCGTAATTACGTTTGCTTAAAAACCTTTATTTTTCTTTAAATAAAAATAACTTTCCAACAATATTCAACAGTCAAACATACCAAATTTAAAATAAATCCCCATAATTACGATTGCTTGAAAAAATTTATTTTTCTTTAAATAAATTAAATTCCAACAATATTCAATAGTCAAACATACCAAATTAAAAATAAATCTCCGTAATTACGTTTACTTGAAAACTTATTTTCTTTAAATAAAATAACTTTCCAACAATATTCAATAGTCAAGCATACCAATTTTAAAACAAATCCCCATAATTACGTTTGTTTGAAAATCTTTATTTTTCTTTAAATAAAATAACACTATTTTATTTACAAGTCAATTAACTATTAATAATATTTGTTTATCTTTACAAATTAACAAACTACCAATACAATAGTTAATCAATCCAACTAATTACAATCAATTATCCACTAATTCATGGGCGGAATAAAATATTGTAATTGATTTGTATTGACCCTTTTAACAAACGTTTGATCAAACAACCTTTTATAATTTTATAAATATATTATTCATGTAACATATATTTAATAATAAATTCAGAATCTATAACAAAGATAGGATTATCAATTAAAATCAATTATTCAGTATTTTCCTTGCTTGGAGAGTTCATTAATATATTTTAATATATTGTTTAAAATCGTTTTAAGTTATAATTAATAATTAAGTTGTAAGATTGATGATTACCACCAAAATTAATAATTAATTATTTCAAATCAAGTAATAAGTCATAATTTAATTTGTAAGATTGATGGTTTATGAAAATTGTCTATTATATTTACATATAATATTGTAATTTTCGGCAATCATGAATTAAGTTGTAAGATTATTCTAATTTTATTTTATTACTTAACGTATATGTATTAGATAATTTTACTATTAACATATATACTATTAACTGTATACTATTAACATATTTAAATTGTATAAATCAATTTAATAGATATATGGGGATGTATGTATCAATCAATCTCGCAATTACTTAACACATCTAAATTGTATCAACCAATTTAATAGATATATACTATTAACATATATACCATTAATTGTATACTATTTAAACCCATTTAATGTCATATCAATCAACTTAATATATATATTATAACTATTATCATATTAGAGACTCTATTTTTTATTACAAATTAAGTGTCGTTTTAGAACTTTTTACCACTTTATTCCAATTTTATCCCCACTTATTTTAAAAAATATAAACAAGTTTATGGTAATAGAATAATTAAAGGAAAATAATTAAATGAGAATATTATTAATTGATTGAGGGTGTATTGGTCAAATATTATGTTCCTTAATTTTGAACAAAAACTCTAAAACGACACTTATTAGAAAACGGAGGGAGTAGTATATATTATTAACATATATACATAATATCATATCATTGGTTTTAATATTTCAGGGTTGTTAAGTTTAGGATATTAATATGTTAAGTTGTTAACATATATACGTACAATTACATATTATATACGTCGATTGACAAAAAGTTTAGGAACTCTTAAAATATATTATATTGTTAAGTTTAGGATCTCTTAAAATAAACAATCCTACCCCATAAAAAGATCACCAAATTCTTTTTATTCTTGGCATAGAACCGCCCCATCATCATAATTTTTAAATGAAATAGACCGTAATAAAGAAACATTTGACCTTAGTAAGTATCATGGAAAATCATTATTGACACCAAATTCTATTTTTTAGTTTATTATTTTACTTGGATAATTGTATGTTATTATTTTATTATAATTTTTGAGCAATTATAACTAATTTTAAATAATTTTTGAGAAAATACACTCAATCTTAATCGGACTCTTGATTCGTACTATTATTGCTAAACTATATAATTGTTAGGATTATTATTATCACCATCATTATTATTGTTATTATTATTATTATTATTGTTATTATTTTGTTGTTGTTGTTGTTGTTGTTGTTGTTGTTGATGGTGATGATGTTATTTTTGTTGCCACAAAATACTTATTAATTGACAATTATAATTATATAGTCTTTAATTATTCATCCAATTATACCTTAAGTCAACTTTCGTTGATGTTTTAATAAAGAAATTATTCCTTCATTTTTCTAATTGACAAACAAGATACATTAATCATAATTATCAAATTGACAAATAATCTCATTATATTTTCTCAATTTGATATAGTATATTATTGTTAACTTATAAATTAAAATATTTTTCATTCTTAATGATTGAATTAATTCATTTTTATTGATTCTAAATAAATGAGGAAAATCACAAAGTCTACAATTATTGACATCTAATGACAATTGTCGAACATAAGTCATGACGGTAGCATTCATGTTTTTTATAATTTAATGATTTTTTTTGTATAGTTTCATGATCTCTATATAAATTTCATAATTTTTTTATATTAGATTATATTTGATAATAGAATAAACAATGGTTTAATTTTTTTAGCTTATTATGTAGTTTATTTTTTCTTGATAAAAGTACTCTAATTTAAATATTTATTTCTATTTTTAATATATATA
>BMAC01000201.1:136676-160002 GCA_014905375.1 Phtheirospermum japonicum
AATCGAAATGTAAATAGTTTCATTGGTCAAAAGTTAACGTACAATATATGCAGGCATGACCACCGCCGAAGTGGTTACAACACAAATATGCAAATGATCTTAATTAATCCAAAGAGTGAAAATGTCAATTGTCCATATTATCCCTTCTAAATCACAATAACAAACGGGGATAAACATACCAATCCAAACCCTACCAAAAACGCCATCATATGAAACAAACATCCGACAATCGACAAAACGACAAACGAGCCCTAGCTCTACTGGGTATCCTCGACATTGTCAGCATGATCGAAGACAGAATTGCCTAAAATAGTCGGCACATTGTATTCATAAATAGGCGAATGCTGAAAAGTTAGTCGTGCTTTCTTGGAAATAG
The DNA here is from genome assembly GCA_014905375.1 of Phtheirospermum japonicum. NCBI lineage: Eukaryota > Viridiplantae > Streptophyta > Magnoliopsida > Lamiales > Orobanchaceae > Phtheirospermum > Phtheirospermum japonicum. The sequence continues at coordinate 137,053 of BMAC01000201.1, forward strand.
CTTGGCCTCGCAACTGTCCGTGAATCATTTCGAGTGTCTCATTACTCCATTTAGGCTTACCTCGCCCCATCCACCGTCCACACCCATGGTACCACTTGGAACACCTACGTATCTGCATTTGCTCCAGACATATTGCACTTTTGAGGATGTACAAAGCGAAATAGATCTCAATCTTGGTTCCACAATGTCCAGTAAATTCAACTTTCTTCAGCTCCGGGTGAATTACTGCAACCGGCCTCGTCACTTCTCCTCCATCAACATATTCCAAAAACTCAGTCTGCAACAAAAAACAAAACAGACATCTTTTTAGTATTTTTCACAAACCAAAGTAAAAGGGGCAATGTTATGCTGCTATAGATATCATTAATTAATATGCAATAATTATTATATATGTGTGTGCACGCGCGCTAATGAGCCACTAAAAATAGTCATATAGCTCAAAATTCAAATAATCACATAAACTAACAAATTAACAATTTGAAATTCTAATTTCTATTAACAATAAAAGATAAACTAAAACAACTGGTTTTGGTCGGTTTTTCTACTCAACTCAACCATTAAAAACTGTAATTGGACCACGATTCCCAGCTCGCCCACAGTTTTCACACAATCATTCATTCCTCAATTATTTTAGAAAAACAATCTCATTAGTGATGTATAGAGCAGAGCTTAAAAAGGATTGATGAGCGAATCATCTTTGCTGTCTGTTCACGGTTCAACCTATGGGTCACCTATCTTTGATCAAAGTTAATTAAATTATTGGTATATTGTATTACATAATTGATATAATATATTAATTATTATGAAATAACATTTTGAAAATGAGAAATAGATAAATAAGCAACTAAATACAATCTAATGTAAGCCCAAAATCCAAAAAATCACATAATTATAACAAATTACCAAATTTTAAATTCAAAATTTCTACTAAATTGAAAAATAGATATTAATAATAATAATAAAAAGAGAAAAAAATATGAAGTTCCAAAACTTACATCCAAGTGAAACTCCTGTAGGAGAGGGCACCTTTCTAAAAATGGAGCCAGCGAAAGCAAATTGACTCTCTTCGTTAAATAAAGGTGTAGCGATAATTGCCTCAGGTTGCCAAACGTATTAAACCCCATCGTTCTGCTGCTAACCTGAGAATTAAGATAAAACGAAAGTGAATAAATAAAGCAAACATTGAGTTATTGAGGGGGTGAAAAAAACAAACCTCATACCTGATAAATATCACCTTTAGTATGAAAAATTAAGGATTTCAGGTGAGGCAAATCTCTAACAAGCTTTGTACAAACACTAGACATTATGTTTCTGTTCAGGAAACTAACAAACATATTTTGCAGCTTAGGGACGTGATCAAATATAAAATTTACAACTTCCGGATTATTAATCTCAAATGTAGCAAGATTACTGGCGTATAATTCAATCTCCTCTACACCTTCACAACACGCCATCCAAAGACTCTTCAATTGGAGATTTGGGCCACATAAAGATAAATTAGAAGGGAGATTACAACCATAGATTGACAATGAGTGAAGGCTCAAACAATTGGCCAAAATACACTCTAAAGCCCCAGCATGTACATCAATACCATTAAGCCTCAAAAGTTGGAGGGATGATGAGTTATTATTAGATTGGGTTAATTTCACGGAGGTCGGCATTGGGCGCAAAGAGCACCCCTCCAACTCGAGAAATCTCAACGAGGGCATTTGGGAAATAAAGTGACAAGAAAATGAAAGATCAATAGAATCCAGACAACAAGAATGATAGATAACAAGTCTTTGAATGCCTAATCTTCCAAGAGAATGTATGAATTGCTCAAATGTGTTTGATTTCATTAAACAACAACTAAGTTCAAGAGAACGGATCTTAAAACCGGAGCGAAGCCTCAAGAATCTATCGACTCCATTAATGACCGTGTTCACTTCATGAGGGCGACCAACAGAACGCCCAACAAGGTGTTCACAAAGGAAATCGACGTCGGGGACGAATTTATAGAGGCTCCGCCACCTGTTCGACAAAATGCTTGTCCTAACAGCTTCTTTAGTCGGCAAGCGAGCGATGATTGAAATCAGAATATCATCCGAGAGTTGACTAATCAAGTCTTGCTTCTTATAATCACTTGCGATTTCCCTCTCCTTACTTACTGCAAGGAGTGTAAACCATGATTGGAATTCTATGGCCAGCCTAGAAAAAATCATTACTCCTGGAAGAAAGGACAAAAAAAGAAAAAGAAAAACAATCAACAACAAAACAATTTCAATTCTTTTTTTTTTTTCTGCAGAACTGAAACGATTCTTAAATTTGAAAATCAAAATCAGGAACTCATTAAAGAACTGTGGATCAACAAATACATACAGAAAAAAACCCCAAAGCGAATATATTGATAATCAGGTCAAGAGGGTACACAAATCGAATCGAAAATCAAAAAAGCGAATTCATAGAGTTCGAACCATATTTTGCCCCAACTCCTCTTTAAAATAAAAAAAAAAAAAAAAAACAAAAAACTGACTCTCTCAAAATCCGCCGGCAAGGCCTCTCTCTCACAATTCAGAACAAAAAAAAACAAACTCGTGTAGAGGAGCAAGGTTTTTTTTTTTTTTTTTTTTTTTTTTTTTTTTTTTTTTTAGAGAAAAGCAAGGTTTTTTTTAAGAGAAAAGCATGGTTTGATTTTGGTTTTGGATTTTTTTTAAATACCATATTTTTTATAAGAAATTTCAAATTTACCTTTTTTTTTTTCATAAATACAATATTTATTTATTTTCTTACGAGATTTTAGTTAACACTTATTTTTTGGGATATATGAAATATATTTAAGGTAATTTAATTATTATTTATTATTTATTTTCAACCATATAATTGAAATCTCATTAAATCAAAATTATTTTATTCTTTCTCGGTGAAAAAATTCCTTTTCTTTTTCTTGCTTTCCCCCCATTTTTCATGCTCTTCATCAATCATCAATTTGAGCCAAATATATATATATATATATATCAAGCAAGAAAACAAAATTTATTTTAAAATCATATTCCGATTTCGAATAAATCTGTATCAGTTTTCTTTGTTATTATATCCCTGCGTGCATCAATTTGAAAGGAAGCCCAAAATCAGAAATTCAAGTAAGAAAAAAAAAATGAAGAAGTTTTGGAATCAAATTCTCTCTAAATTCGCGGGCAACTTCGAGAAAGTACGTTAAAGAATTTAAGAAGTGCCCGGAGATGTTAGAACACTTGGAGATGGTGCAGATACCGAGACAGGAGAATAGGCGGGAGAACTATTTGGCGAAGGTGGCCAGCTCAGCGGTGGACTGCAAAGAAAGGCAAATAACCCTCTTGATGGTACCCGAATAAGTGACAGATAATACCACAGCCGAACTGGTGGAGACAAGGGATTGGCAGTCAGAGATAAAGGCATACGTAGAGAAGGGGACCGTGCCCAAGGATCGAAGCTCGGTGGCTACGCTCAAGATTCGAGCCACACATTTTTGTTTAATAAGGGGTTTCGGGGTGCCCCTACTTAAATGTTTGGGATCAAAGAAGAGTGAACAGGTATTCTGATAAATGCATGAGGGACGTTGTGGTAACCATATGGGGGCTCGGGCGCTAACCCAGAAGATCTTGAGAGTCTGATACTTTTGGCCCTACTTGAAAGCCGACGCAGAGAAGATGGTAAAAAGGTGCGAGAAGTGCCAACTGCATGCCCCTCTGATGCATAGGCCAACAGAAGAACTCATGACTATGAGTGCAGCGTGCCCCTTTGAGAAATGGGGGATTAACTTTGTGGAGCCTTTTCCCGTGGCTTCGGGAGAGGAAATTCCTGGTGGTGGCCGTAGATTATTTTAGAAAGTGGGTAGAAGTTGAGCCATTGGCCAAGATCATAGAGGAAGCTATACTGAAGTTTTTGTGGAAAAATATAGTATGCTGTTTCGGAGTACCTCGTGTGCTGGTGACAGATAACAGCACCTAGTTTGTTAGGAATGGGCTAAAAGAGTGGTGCAGTAGGATGAAGATCAAGCATATTTCACTTCATTGTATCATCCGCAAGTTAATGGGCAGGCAGAGGCCCCAATAAGATTTGGTTCGGGGCATAAAGACACGGCTAGATAAAATCGGAGGGAGATGGGTCAAAGAGCTTCACTCTTTTTTGTGGGCTTTCTCGCACCAACCCAAAAGAGGCTACCGGGGAGAGCCCGTTCAACTTGGTGTATGGTATGGATGTTGTCATACCTGTTGACAAACAAGTACAACGGGTACCGATAATTAAAAAAGCCTAAAGTTATTTATAAGATTTTCACTTTGTCTTTGAATACAAATACTAAACAAGGAGATGCACGCAGTAATTTGTAATAAAGTGGCTAATATGATTGTTTCACGACTATAAACTAGTTGTTAGGGGTGAGCAAAACAGCGATTCGGTTCAAAATCGCACCAAACCACAAGAACTAAAAATGTAAAGTTGAAAACCGAACCGAACACAATTGATTTTTGGAAGAAAAAAAAATCGCACCACAAACCGCACTACATCGCATTGAAGTTCAGTGCAATTTTGACGTATTGGTTCAAAAAATTGCGATTCGGTTCAAAACCGCACCGCACTGCAAAAACCAAAAAATGATAATATAAAAAAGAAAATAAAAAACGAAATCAGACCGAACACAATTAGTTTTTTAAATAAAAATCACACCGCAAACCGCACTATTAAAAATCGGACCGCACCAAACTCATCGGTTCAGTGTGATTTTGCAGTTTCGATTCGATTTTGCTCACCCCCCACTAGTTGTTATCTTGTGATACTATAAATACTATTTGCGATACTTTCACTTACATTTATTATACTTTTACTTATGTTTATGATACTATCTGGTTTTTGGTATCACTTAAATGAAGGAGGTGCTCCGACTTATGCACATATATCAAATGATTTGATTGCTACGAAAATAATTCCAACTGGTGACTATATAAATGCAGGTAAACTGAAAATGTTATATTGTGATACATTTACAAGTGTTTGTGGTAATTTTATTGATGTCTGTAATACATTGAATAACATTTGTGATGTATTAAATTGGTTGACATAAGGAGGTCTCTTTTAGGAATAAAAAGAAAAATAATAGATGAATTGTAAGATACGCTGTGTTGTTTATTTTCAAGTTTGACTCATACAAAGTATAGTTTATTTTCAATATAATTGTTCATTTGTTTGATTTTTAGTTATTGTGGGGATACATTATTGAATAATATAACATGATGTATTTAATTGAATCGAAATTGTTGTTTGTATTTTTTAAAGTGATGCTGTGGTAAGAGTAGATAGTCTGTGTGGATATATAGAGCTTAAGCCGAGTATTTTGACCCCTTTTTTAATATTTTTTACGGTTATTAGAGGTTTTCATATCGTGCTTAGAGTAGAGTATTAGACAATTGATACCAAGTGTTCGATAAATTTTTTGCAGAATAAGAACACTTATTTTCTTCTCATTTTTCCTGATGAATTTTTTGGTGAATCAATTGTTTGATTAAACTTTGAGAGAGAGAGAGAGAGAGTCCCAAGAACACCATCCTTCCATTCAATAAATAATGTCGGAATAAGTTACGTTTTAGGGGAAGGATGCGTCAAATTTGAGCATCACAAGTTGACCAAACGCGAGTGGACCATACTGAGTCCAAGGAAGGTTATGAGACTCATACGGTCTATGTCGGTGCTCGAGATGCTTCTAAAATGAAGACCATTACTTAAAAAAAAAAAAATTGTTGCTACTCTAAAGACTGAACTTCTAAACATGACAATTTTTTCTCTTTCTTTGTTAGGGCATCGTTTGTTAAAAATGCTATAAGAGATTTTTATCTACCTCGAGTTATGATCAATTGGTACGGGTTATATTGTGATACATAATCCTGCATTGCATTTTGGTTTATGGTAAAGTTAAGAAACTTTTATTGAAAAAAAATAAGAAGTTAACCATGCACTTGTAGTTCACTCAAGTACAAATACTGAATTTTGTTACTCTTCAAAATCAATCAAGCCTCTGTATGAATTGAAGATATTAAAAATGTGTGATACTTTAACTATTTTTTGTGAGATTTTAGAAATATTTTGTGATACTTTAACAACTTATTATAAAAATACATATATATAAAAATATAAATTAGATATAATAAATATATGATACTTTAAAAATGCTATTTGTGATACCTTATCAACCTATTATAAGCTAAAAAAAAACAAAAAAAAAAAACCAAAATGATAGCTTAACTATAATTTGTGATATTACACCAAAATGTTGGGATACTTTAACAAACATATTTTAAAGAAATATAGATGTAAAAATAGAAATCAGATATAAAAAATATGTGATACTTTAACTGTATTTTGTGAGGTTTGCACAATATTTTATGATACTTGAACAAATTATTGTAAAAAAATATAGATATAAAACTAAGAAATCAGGTATAGAAAATATGTGATACTTCAAGTATGGTTTGTGATACTTTAATAACATAATTAAAAAAAAAAAAGGAACCACATATTTAAAAAAACAAAACATGTACTACTTGAACTATATTTTGTGACACTTTATCTATATTTTGTGATACTTTAGCTATTTTTCGTGATACTTTAACTACATATAGTAAATAAAAAAATAAAAAAAATATATATGGTCATTTGATACTTTAACTATTTTTTGTAATACCTTTACCTTAATTTGTGATACTTTTACTACAATTTGTAACAATTTTATACAAAACTATAATACTTTTGAGTGATATTGTAATTTGAAACTGTGATACTTGTAGTTGAAATTGTGATATTTTTAAACTCATTTGTAATACTTTTATGATTTAACAATTATATCCCTCAAATTATCTAAATCCATTGTTGTAATCAACATTGTTGGCTGGGTTTAATATTACTTTTTTGTGAATAACTCAAAGACAATGAACACTGAAATCATATGCAAAATTAAAGAGGCTATTTAATCATCAAATGAGACCATCTATTCATGATTTTACTAGAAGAAGAATTTATACACTAAAGCTTACGGCAAACTCCAAACTAATGTCTAATCACAGTCTAAACCACAAAGTATTCACAAATCAAACAAACTGAATACACTCCAATCCCAAAAATGCAGCACAAGCTCCACCAAGAAACTCTCATCATCAAACCTTATCCCAGCTGGATCGCCCGGCTGAATCTTCCCATCTTCGACTCGCCATTTTATCAAACAACAACTACCCCCCAACCCCCAAAACCAACGCCCCTCACCCTCACCCTCACCCATCTCACAACATCACAAGCAATCCCTTCACCACCCACCAACAAAAATACAAACAACAAAGGAACAACAGCACCACCCACGAGGTCTCAGATTTTTACAAACTAAATGAATAGTAAAAACCTAATTTGTGTAGACTGTAGATGTTTTAAAATAGATTTTTAATGTAGCGTGTCAAATCATGTTTGGTTAATGGATGTTGTTGTATTATTTTATTATATTATTATAGATATATTATTAAATTGTATGTGGGTATGAGTGAATGTGTAATGATGAGTCGAGCATGTATAATTATAAATACTTCTTTCGTCCCCCAAAAGATAGACTTATAGTTATTTCACGCGGTTTGAGAAAAGGTTGGTTAATATAATTAAAATCTTTTATTTCACCTAAGCTCCTGGAGTTAATTAATTATTTATTCATTGTTTACTTGATTTTTGTAATAGTTACTCCCTCCGTTTTAAAATAAGTGTTGTTTTAGAGACTCAATTTTATTACAAATTAAGTGTAGTTTGCCTTTTTTAGGACTTTAGTATTTTAGAACTCTAGATTTCTTTCTTAGTTGGAGTCTAGGATTTTATTTAGTTTCCAAAATACTTAATTAACTTGTTCAACAAGACTAGGAGTCTTGATTTAAGAAAGGGAACCAAGACGCAAGAGAGAGATGCGAGAAAGAAATTCTTGAAGTAGAACGAGGACGGAACACTCTGAGCTTTGGTGGATAATTAGAAGGATTATTACGTTGCGTAACCAACGGAGGAATTCTACTAACGAAGAAGCGAAGAGTTTTTGTGTATCAAGTTTTTGATACTAATTATTTTCTTATATTACTTTCTGTTAATTCGTGTTTGGATCTGAACTATTTGAAAAGTAATATATTTTATGGATTTGTTCACCCAGGTTCATAAGCTCGATAGCTTATGAACTGAAATTAATTTTTGTTTAACTTTATTTTTTATTTCCGCTGCTTTCTGAAATTCAGTTGATGTTAAGTCTGGTGACACTTATCACGAAACATAACATCATACCTGAAAACTGCATTTCCTTGTTTGTAGTTTGCGATGGCACATCAAAAACATTGACGAACGAGCACGGAGAACCATTCTTGTTGGATGGGAGAAACCTCGTGTCACTGCTAATGGCGATGGTGACTCCGTGTTCAAAAAGGAAGAAGACTGGACGAACAATGAAATAGCCATCTCAAACTGGAACTCTAAAACCATTAATACCTTGTGCAGCTATGTTGATGCCAACTACTACAAAGTGATAAAGAACTGTGAGTCTGCTAAAGAAGCATGGGATGCTCTTCAAAGGGTATGCGAGGGAACTGCAAGTGTAAAGAGATCTCGCCTGAGAATGCTCACCACAACGTTCGAAACCATGAGAATGAATGACAAAGAGTCGGTTGTGGATTATGCGATGAGACTCTCTGACATAGCAAGTGAAATTGGAAACCTCGGCGAGCCCATGTCAAATGCACGCCTTGTTGGAAAACTTCTCAGATCCATATCAAAGAAGTTCAATATGAAGGTGGTCGCAATTGAGGAATCCAAAGATACTGACAAACTAGTCTATGATGACTTAGTCGGTGCACTCAAAATGTATGAGATGGAGCATATGGACTTTCATTCCAAGGAGATGAATGTTGCTCTCACTTCAGATATTAGCTCAAAAGATGAAGATGAAGATACTAACTGGAAAGAGCTTTTTGAGAAATTTGAAAGAACCACACTCGGAGAGGAAGACGTGTCACTCCTTACTCAAAAATTCAATCGCTATTTGAAGAAAAAGAACAACATTGGAGGACAAGGTTCAAGTTCCATGATGGAAACACCACCTCCAAGATCCTCTGGAAGAAAGCTAACCAACTACCATCCTTCCTCTTCTGAATCTAAAACTGGAACTTCATCCAAGCCCCTCAGTGAAATCCAATGCCATGAGTGTAAAGGATGGGGGCATTACAAAAACGAATGTGCAAATACGTTGAGGAAGAAGAGTCTCATTTCAAAAGAGTTTGATGAAGATGAAAGTGACTCTGACTCATCTGAGTCAGTACATGCTCTTTTTGCTCATGTTGCCTGGGATGACGACTTTCGGGTTTGCAACATCAATTCCAACACCCTGTGTCTGAATGCTGAGGTTGATAATACAAGAGATGAATACAGAAAATTGTGCGTGGAATATGATGAACTATTTTCCAAGTGGGGAAATCAGGTTCTGAAAGTGAAAGCTCTTATGATCAAATTTGAAAAACTAACTCATGAAGTAGATGATCAAGTAAAGATCATTACCCGTTTGGAGATCTCCCTTACAAGAAAAGATTCGGAGTTGGAATGAGTAAAGGCTGAACTGAAAAAGGTTCAAGACACCATCTCAAACCTCAACAAGGGAAAGGCAAAACTGGATGAAATTCTGGAGATGTCATACCCAGAAACCTCAAGGCACGGAATTGGTTACAAACCGGAGCAAGAATCATCTCAAGTCAGTCACAACCAAAATTCTGTCAAGCGCCATAAGAAGAAAAGAAGGCAGTATGTTTGCCATCATTGTGGTGAATCTGGCCACATTCGTCCTTTTTGTTGGAAAAGAACAGGCAAGAAAAATCAGAGAATCAGCCATGGTGTTGGGACTCATGACAAGACTGGGGTTTCCGTTACCAAAGGCAACACCAATTTCAGACAAGTCTGGGTAAGAAAGGCCGAGGTCAGATGCAATATGATCTACACTTCTCTTAAATCTCATGTTCCAGGAGCATGGTACTTTGATAGCGGGTGTTCAAAACACATGACTGGATCCGAAGAACTCCTGTCGAACATCGTAAAATTCAAGGGAGGAAAGGTCAAGTATGGTGGAGGAGCAAATGGGCAGATTATTGGTCAAGGAACTTTACATGTTTCAGGGATTGCCAAACTGGAAAATGTGCTTCTTGTTGATGGACTAACTGCAAATTTGATAAGCATTAGTCAGCTATGTGATGGAGGCTTCAATGTCAAATTTACTCGAGAAAAATGTGAGGTGTATGATGATGGGAGTACCTGCATTCTAACTGGCCAGAGAACGTCCGACAACTGCTATCAAATTAATGGGGACGTGTTCTGTAAGCTGTCCCAGCTAAGTGATGCCGAGGTGTGGCATCAAAAACTCGGACATGTTAACTACAAAATGCTGGAAAGGCTTGTTAAGAAAGATGCGGTGAACGGACTACCAAAGCTCAACACAAAAATCATCCCTATTTGTGAAGCTTGTCAAAAGGGGAAGCAAGTTAAGGTACCACATCCACATGCCCAGAGCCTTACCACTTCAAATTGCTTTTAACTCATGCATATGGACCTCATGGGACCACTTGAGGTAGAAAGTCTCGGAGGTAAACGGTATGTTTTAGTTATTGTCGATGATTTTTCTAGATATACATGGATCAAATTTTTAAAAGAAAAATCAGAAACGTTTGCTTTATTTAAAAAACTTGCTAAAAAATTGTGTGTGTGCTTTGGAGTCAGTATAGGAAGAATCAGAACCGATCATGGAAAAGAATTCGAGAATGAATCTTTTTCAAGTCTTTGTTCTAAAAAGGGGATTACTCACGAGTTTTCATCCCCTATTACTCCACAACAAAATGGTATAGTCGAACGCAAGAATAGATCCCTTGCGGAGATGACTAGGACCATGCTGATCTCAAATGGTATAGCAAAACGATTTTGGGCAGAAGCTATGAATACAGCATGTCACACCATTAATAGAGTCTATTTTAGACCTGGCTCACATGTCACCCCATATGAACTATTGTTTGGCAAGAAACCTAACTTAAGCTACTTTCATGTTTTTGGGTGTGTCTGTTTTGTTTTGAATGATAGAGGATACCTCTCTAAACTTGATTCTAAAAGTGACAAATGTGTTTTCATGGGCTACTCTCAAAATAGTCATGCATACCGAGTTTTTAATTTTAGAACACGTTGCATGATGGAATCAGTCAATGTGAAATTTGATGATACAGTGAGTGGAATAAAATCTGCAGAGGACGATGATCTAATTTATGATCAGAGACCTCAGTTTGTTATGGATGGTTTAGATGATGTTGCAGGTGTAGAAGGAGCTGTTGCAGGGGATGACAGGTCTGGTGACATGTCACCAAACCCAACACTGCCTCAGGAGGAAACAGGCAACCATCAGACTGGAGAACAGACCCCTGTCCCAACTTCTTCTCCAGCAATTCCTGATTCTGATTCAGATTCTGAGGATGAGGACCCTGAAATCAAATTGATCTTTTTCAAAGAGACGTTCCATCAAGAATCCAAAAGAACCATCCAAGCAAAAGGACCCTGTTAATTTATGTTATTAAGTATTTATTGTTTTCCGTTTGATAATTAGAATCGTTCAATTTGAACCATTGAATCGCTGAAACTTTGAATCTTAGATTTCATTTTTAATAATTAATTGCTGCGTTTACCTTCGTTCATGCTTGGTGATGAGATTGTTCATGCTTAGTTCATTTATTKCTTATGCTTGGTTAATTAGTTTATGATATGCAATTACTTGGGAATTTTAGAATTAATTTTGTTCTTGAGAATTCATATGCTTAATAGTCGTAATCGTAGTTCAATCCATGCTAGTTAATTATAGTTGGTTAATTAGTTTAATTTAATTAGTTCAAGATAGTTATTTATTGCTTTTTAATCTCGTAGTTATAATTTTCAAAAACCAAATTTATACGAGTTCTCGTGTTAAAAATTATGATTAAACAAACATTAAAAATTCCGAACGTTAGTCCTTGAGAGACGACTCGAGTTAAGCTTGCCAACCTACACGCGATCCCGTTCTCTTGCGGGCGAGCTATTAAATTTCTGACAATTATTTATAAAGTAGGCACACACAAAAGCTCGAATCAGGTACTTCGATAGTTGATGCTCTAAGCACATGACCGACTTGAAAGATCTTCTCTCGAATATTATCAAATTTCATGGAGGAAAGGTGAAGTATGGTGGAGGTGCAAATAGACAAATCATTGGCCAAGGAACTCTTCATGTGCCTGGTATTTAGAAGCTCGAGAACGTGTTACTTGTTGAAGGCCTAACTGCAAACTTGATAAGCATTAACCAACTGTGCGATGGTGGTTTCAGTGTTAGTTTCACTCATGAAAAATATGAAGTTTATGACGAGAGCAAAACTTGCATCCTTACTGGTCACGGGACCTCCGACAACTGCTACCAGATTAATGGCGACGTGTTCCGCAAGCTGTCCCAACTGAGTGATGCCGAGGTGTGACATCAAAAGCTCGTACACGTTAATTACAAGATGTTGGAAAGATTGGTCAAAAAGGATGCTATGATCGGACTACCTAAGCTCAACACTAAAATCATTTATGTTTGCGAGGCGTGCCATAAAGGAAAGCAGGTCAGGGTGCCACATCCGACAGTACAAAGTCTCAGTACGTCATATTGTTTCGAACTCCTTCATATGGACCTTTTGGGACCACTTGAAGTTGAGAGCCTTGGTGGTAAGAGGTATGTTCTTGAGATTGTAGATGATTTTCCTCGTTTTACATGGGTTGAACTTTTAAAAGAAAAATTTGAGGCTTTCAAAGCTTTTAAAAATCTTGCGAAAAAGTTATGTGTTCGTTTTGGTGAGAGTATAGGTAGAATAAGGTCTGATCATGGGAAAGAGTTTGAGAATGTATTTTTTTCAAAATATTGTTCCAAAGTTGGTATAACTCATGAATCTTCTTCACCCATCACCCCCCAACAAAATGGAATAGTCGAACGCAAAAATAGATCGCTTATTGAAATAACTAGGACTATGCTTATTTCAAATGGAGTTGTTAAACGTTTTTGAGCAGAAGCAATGAACACTGCATGCCATTTAATTAATATGGTGTATTTTAGATCGGGGTCTTATGTTACTAACTATGAAATTGATGGGCAAAAAGTCATATTTGAGTTATTTTCATGTTTTTAAGTGCACTTGTTATGTGCTAAATGGAAGAAATCATCTTGCAAAACTTGACTCAAATAGTGATAAATATTTTTTCATGGGTGTTTTGCATGTAATTGTTGCATTTTTCCTTGTATTTTTAATTAGGATTTTATGTTGATTTTAGTTAGTTTTTAATCGAGTTTCGTTAGTTTTTTCGTTTGTTTTCTCGTTTTATTGTTTTTCGTATTTCTTGTTAGTTTTATATTTAATTTGGTTAAATGGTTCGGTTAAATTGAGATTTGTGGTAAATCATGATTTTTTATATTTTAAATTCACATTTTATAGGTGAAGGCATCGAGGCCCGAAAATCGAACCGAGTCGGCCCGAACCGAGCGCTCCCGCGCGCAGCTGCCGAGACCTGCCGACAGCTGTCGACGCTGGCCGAGAGCTGTCGAGCGCGGCCGGCCACACCCGCACATGCCTGCCGAGCACCTGCCGAGCCTGCCAAGACTCAGCGTCGAGCGTTGTCGATCGACTGCCGAGCGCTGTCGATCAACTGCCGAGAGCTGCATCGACTGCTCGACAGAGAGCGACGCCCACGCCCATCCTGCCGGACATCGAATCGGATCAATAACTGGTTCACTAGGTCACTGGTCCCGACCGGTTGAACCGTTTTTGAAAAATCGGTCATCAAACCGGACTCATATATATATATATATATATATATAATAATAATATATATATCTTATTATTATTATTATGCAATAAAAATAGCGGCAATATTAATATCATATATAATAATTATTCAAAGTCGATCTTACTTTTTATTAATTTATGATCATTTAAAAATAACTTTGAAATAAAAAAGTTTGCAAATAATGAATTTTGATCATTTAAAGTTCAAAATTATTTAAAATTCTAGAATCACTTAAAACAATCTTGATACTAAGTTGATATTTAACTAAAACTACTTAATTTTATTTTTTTTTACTAAAAAATAGAAGAAAAAAAATTAGAACCGATTCTTACCGGTTCACTGGTTCACCGGCTTTGCCGGGTGGCCACTGGGTCAATATCCACCCGAACTAAGTAAAAAATCGGACCGGGCTTAGGACCGATTCCCGGTTAACCCGGTCGGACCGGCCGGTCCGGTCCAGTTTTCAAAACACTGCCGGCCACTCCCGCCGAGACCCGCGCGCGTCTGCGCGCGCCTGCCTGCACGCTGCCGAGCCAGCCCGCCCAGCGCCGAGCCATCTCGGCCCATATCGAGCCACCTTGTAAATTTGTCGAGCCAATCGAGCCAAACTCGACCCAAAAGGTCTATTTTGACCATTTTGGGTCAAATTTAGTCAATTCATGGAAATCCAAACTCATATGGCATAATTGACTAATTTACCCCTAATTAACTTGTATAAATAGAACATCACTCTCATTTTGTAAAGGCACCTCCTCCCAACCCAAGCTTGGGTTTGGGATAATTTTCTCTCTCTAGATTTAATTTTTAAATTTTGCCTTGGGTTTGTAAGCTCAAGAAGGATTCAAGTACTCCCTTGAATTTTTAATTCCTTGCAATTTCAATCAAACTTTTGGATTCTCCTTTTAATTCTAGTAAGCTTTCTTTAAGTTTCATGCTTTGTTCTTCATTTGTTTTATACTTTTTGCATTAGCTATTAAAATTGTTGCTTGATCTTGTGAATCATCTATGGAATCTAGTTGAGTGACACAATTAGATCATAGATTGAGGCCTAGATCGTTTAATTTCACGTTATTTTACATGTTTCATGCATTTTCTTCATTTTTTATGCTTTTTGTCTTAGTACCTTGATTTCATGTTAGATCGTAAGAATTGGCTATGGAATATAGATGAGTGACACGTCTAGATCATAGATCGGGTCTTGGATCGGCTTGATTTTGAGTTTTTCATATGCTTTATTTGCAATTTTATTTTCATGCATAGTTTTAGGTTAAATCTTAGATATACTCTTTGTTGCTTGTTATTTTTCATAAAGTTTTAAACTTTCATGTCAACTTTCATTGCTCTTTCTATCCATGCTTTCAATTTTTTCTAATTTGCATTATTTAGTATTTTATGCAAAGTTGTACCTTGTGCATGCATGCTTGTACTTGGTGAAACAATGCTTTTTCTTGCTTATTTGCATTACTTGCAATACATATTGAGGTATACGACGAGGCATCCTACCGACTTGCATTTCAATTCCTAGTTTAGTTTAGTTAGGTTAATTGCTTTATTTTTATTTTCTTTTACTTTTCAAAGCTTGAAACACATTGATTCTTTCAATTGAATCGAATTCCGATAATACCAAGCCATGAACCCGTTGATATATTTCAACACCTCTAAAACTCTTCTAACAATGGGATACTCTTGAAATAGTCATGCATATAGATTATTTAATCTTAGAACGCGTTGCATGATTTATTCGGTTAACGTCAAGTTTGATAATTTGATGAGTGGTTTTAAACCTACTGAGGATGATGATCTGGTTTACAATCAAAATCCTCAAGATAATGTCATGGTTGGTGTAGATGAAAGTGCAGGTGTTGAAACTGAAGAAACCAGTGATGTTGGTTTCGGTGACAGTTCTGGTAACTCAACATCAAACCCAACACCTACTCATGCTGCTCCAGAATCAGATTTAGATACAGCTGAACCCATTGACTTACATCAGAGAAATATTCCCTCAAGAATTTAGAAGAATCATCTTATGAGCCAAATCATCGGAGATCTCGATGAAAGATCTACAAGAAAGCGACAAATAAACTTCAAAGAGATGATAAGGTTTGTTTGCTTGTCTACTAACTGCTGTCAAATTTGAGAATCTTTGTTTCTTGCCAAAACAGAGCCCAAGCGTGTAGAGGATGTTTTTAAAGCCGAGTATATTGCAGCTGGAAGTGCTTGTACACAGTTATTGTGGATGAACCAAATGATAGAGGACTACGGTCTACATAGAAGAACATTGACTCTGAGATAATTCTAGTGCCATTGATATCTCGAAAAATCCGGTCCAACATTGTCGAATCAAACACATTGACATAAGGTACCACTTTATTCGAGACTTGGTTGAGAGGAAGATAGTTAGCCTTGAGCATATAGGAACAGACAATCAGCTTGCTGACATCTTCACAAAGACATTAGATTTAGAGACCTTCTCTCGTTTGAGAAGAGATCTCGGTATGTGCATTTTTAAGTCAATGTTGGTTTTGATGTTGTGACACCCCAAACTGACATCAGTCACAACATCTGTATACTTTTTCATGCATTGTTATTTCTTTTCATACATAATACAAATGAATTGAGTTTGGTTGAAAATGCAATAAGGTCTTGTGTTGTAATAAAAGTGATGTCAAAAAGACTAATCTCTTTAATTAGGTGATTGTGGAACTTGCCCGCAGAAATTGGTTTTCTCCCAGGTCCCAAAACAAGAGGTGTTAACAAGAGGTGAACCACCACTTCCCAAAAACATCAACCCATAAGAGATCTCACCCCCAATTCTGGGGAGAATGAAATCAAATTATAAAAAGAATTCTCATAACAGCAGCAAGGATCAAACTATTCTCTTGGTGCTTTTGGATGAGAAACGGTGAAGAAAGGCCGATCGGTGACTGGCGCAGTGCCACTAATGCAGCAGAAGGTATGATTTCGAAAGCAACTATGGTTGATTCCCCTAAATACTTGAACCCTGAAGATCCAAATCTCTGGAATAATGATCTTCAAAAGCCGTCTGCCTTAGAAAAAAGATTATAATTTTAGAAAAAACACAAATGTTCGATAGAAATCCAACATGCAAAAAAAAAGAAAAAGAAAAAAAAAAGAAGAGCAATTTGCGGGTTTGATTCATGTTCATATGATGCTAATTACCGTTTGACATTCAAAGTCCACAAACCCTAACATCCTCTTTTTTTCTTGCTTTGTTGATGATGCTCAGGTATTAAGCAACCAGTTTGCGTTACTTTTCCATATATCTATTAAAGTGTTTTRATTAATATGTTTAAGTGCTCTTATTTATTTRTAAATTGATACCTTAATTTGTCCAATTGYTTGAAGTTATAGATTATACAATTATAATAATTGAGATTGTATATTTGGGTTTTATTTGGTCATATATCATGTGCTTTGACGATTGTTTGATGATCACTTTGGAGATATGTGTGTATATGAGTAGTTATATAATAAAGTACAGCAAATAGATCAGTGCTTCAATAAAACTACAACAGTGCTTTCTGTTGTTTTTAACATGCTTTATTTGTTATTATTTGAATTTATCAGTACACACTAAAATAAAATAATGCTTTTTTTTTAGGCTTACAATGCTTTGTTTGAGTTTCTGTGTAGTGCTTTCATTTTTATTGTCGGTCTATGTGTTTGTTAATGATATCACAATGCTTAATATATATGTGTATTGCTTTAGTTATATCTATTTAATAGTCTGGTTGAACAAGTACAATTCTCTTATGTATGTGGTGCTTTTTGATATTTATTGTAAGTGCTTTTATTGTTTTTGATGCTTTGAATTATTCTGTAGTGTGCTTTGGATAATATGTTTGCAGTGCTTTGGAGCTAGTTGTACAGAGCTTTTATAAAATGTGTATTTGTAGTGTTTTCAATGATGTTGGTTGATGCTTTATATATATGATTGTGCTTTGAGTGTAATTAATTGTTTTTTAGTTAAATTGATATTTGTATTAATTCTTTGTGTATAGTTCTCCTGAACTATACTGTAATTAATTGTTGCTTTTGTTTAATATGCTCATGTGTAGTGCTTTAGTTTTAACTATATTTAATAGTCTTGTTGGACAAGTACAATTCTTTTATTTTTTCTATATAACTGCTTTATTAATAATATATTTTTTAAATTGGTATTTGAACTTTCATTTTGTGTATTTGTGCAGTTGTAAAAGTATATATGTTTGAGCTGATATATCTTTTCTTTATAAATTGTACAACACTGTTTTGTAAACAATTGTAAAAACATATTTAAATTGTGCAGATAAGGGTGATGAACCAAAAAAACGAAAAGTGGCCAACGTGAACAGGAGATTTGATGGCAATAAAACAGCGCTTGCTGGAGCGTTCGAGGCGGGGTTCGCATCCGTAAATATTGCAGCTGATCCGGCGCCTATCCGGATAATTGTCCGTAAATCGAACCAACAGTTGCCTATTATTGTTTAGACGTTCGATGTATTTTTTTAGAGGACTACCACTGTATGAACAGTGCTTTATATGTTATCGAACACGTAGCCTTCGAAGCAAAAAAAAAAAAAAAGGAAAGTCTGCACCATTGTATGAACAGTTAGTGCTTGTTGTGATATGTCTAGGTGCTTTTTGAACTGTAGTACGGTGCTTTCATGAAAAGTAATTCGGCCTTTTTTATGCCGGTTTCGTTATCAAAAAATTATTAATAAGTTCTTGAAAAGTATCAAAAAATCTAAGAAATAACAAATCAAGTCATATATTTATTTAAAACWAGTAAMAAATTAAAGTTTAGGAATTATAAATCTAAAAATATTGACAAATCAARCCAYAAATTCATTTATATAAATCAAGAAAATTAAAACAAAATAAAGTTCAGAAATTATTTAATAATTTACTTAACCGTAGCAATTTGACATCATTTAAATAATGTGAGGGTCTTCTGAAAATTTATAGATTTATTAATAATTTACAGGTTTAATATTTCAATTAAAAAATAATTTGTAAAATTTATTTGAAATAATTCTTGATCTATTTAAATACATYTTGATTTAGTTTGTTAATTTTCAGAATTTAAATAGTAATTTCAATATCCATGAGCCCCTTTGATCTCAAATTTATATGACCAGTTTTATTGTCCAATGGACCAAAAGTTTAGTTCAACGGCTAAGTTGAGCCGTTTAATAATTCARAAGCTAATTTATGCATCACAGGGAATGTTATTATCAACAAGTTACTCTAACAAACAAGTGTAGATCAGCTCCACAAGAAACTATTTACGGGAAAGGCTATCATTTTCAGATCTCTTTTTTAAGTTTTTTATTTAGGTTAGTTTTTTTAGATTAAATTCCTTATTTTACGGAAGGAATTATGGGATGAAACGACAATAATGGTAATGTATTAATTGCTCAGATTTCAAAAGGACAAATTCAACCCTAGCCTACTCGAATTGGAGTAAAAAACTCTTTTAATATAAACCATTGATCTTTTTTAATCTACGATTCAGATTGGTCCCTAAGTTCACATATATTGACGTGGTTATCATTTTAACCTAATCCTATATATATATATATATATATATATATCTTTTTGGACTTAAAGAAAGATTTTCTTGCTTATTTGTACATAAAGTAAGAGAATTTACTATAAAGTAAGATTTTTTCAGACATTGAATAAGAAATACATAACAATAATTTGCTATCAAATAACATTTCTTCTTTTTTGCAAAAAATTAAAGAATTTGTGTTTACTAAGTAAACAATATATAACAATATTTGCACATAAAGTAAGAAACTTTTGCAATTAAATAAATAATTTTTATCGAGTAAGAGATTTTCTGATATTAAGTAAAAAATCTCGAATATATAGTAAAAGTATTTTTGATGCTTCATACATGCTTATATCCCTTATTAATTTTGTCGATCAGGCTTAATTCAGGTAACAAAGATTTGATCTCATAAATTCTATACATTTTAATAATAGTTATAAACAATTGATATATAAGTTTAATTTGTAAAGAACGGAATATTAATAGTTCCATAATATCATTATCTCACATCGACGTCATCTTATATCCACCCTATTTGTTAATGTTGCTAATACCCTAACCTAGGTGTCACTCAACCGTAGGTCCGGATGACATGTGTCATCTTACAGTAGGTTCGGTTTATTAGTTGGCAAGTTCTAATGGTTCGTATTATTTTGTTACCAAAGTGGGGTTTTTTAGTTGGGTATAAATAAGGACTTTTTTCCATATTTCATTTCAATTAAAAGACTAGGGTTTGTACGTATCAAACAAATTTTTCTCTCTGTCTCCTTCCTTCTCTCGCCGTAATCATCCAATCTGTCCTCCATCGCTGCAGTCATTTTTCTATCAATCATCGATTTCAATCTGTTGCAATCTATTATTTTTATGAGATGAGAATCGTTTGTTGTCTTGAAAATCGATTTCAATCTTTTTAGATTTCAACCTTTTCTGATCTGATATTTATTTCGGAAAAATTGACATCAAATTTTGTATCATTTATCTGTTACAAATTGATTAAAACCTTTTTTTATATCAATCGCCGCTATTTTTTTTAATAAACCGAGAGAGAGAGAGAGAGAGAGATTCTTTATATCAAAAGGAAGAAGAAGAAAGGTAACAGAATAAAAGGAAAAAAAAAAAGGTTCAAGCTTTGGCTTCTTCTTTTTTCTTTTTAATATTCCAGGATCAACAAGGTTTGAGTTATCTTGATTTCTAATAGTTTGTTTGTGATTGGTTTCTTTGATTTTTATCTTAACGCATTGTGGTGCATACTACAGGTTTGGATTTATATTATACACGTAAAAAAATATAAATTCAAATTGATGATGATTTAACTTAAAAAAATAAATAAATTAATAATGTTGCAGGCCGCGATATTGAAGATGTATCCAGCCGAGATGATCATAGTTGCCTTCTACTGCCTTTTCGATGATCCAATCTTCGTTGGTTACTCTGATTGCGGAAAGGAATTTAGCCGCTCTGAGAATCGAAACAAAGATTGGGTTATTCGCTGTTTTCTATGCAGTAAGTAAATAGTATGACTCTATGAAGAGTGATTTTTATTTATTTTTGGTTAATTATAATTGTATGTGATTAATGATAAAAAAAAAAAAGTGAGAATAAATAAGCTGTGTATTTTTTAGGGAGAAAAAAATGCACTTGGGGGTGGAAAAAATTTGTAAGGTAAAATTTTGCAAGATTTTTTTAACAACAAATCACTCATAGGCTTCATTTGATTTTATTTTTCTCTACTTTGTGTTTTTTATGTCTCCGTGTCATGTTTTTTGTATTTAATTATTTATCAATACATTTCTGATTGTAATATGGATATATGTTTTCATGGGATTCTTTTATTTTCTGAAGTATGTCATTTTTTTTTTTGCCATGATTGTTTTTTTGGATCGTTTTTTCTTTAATTAATCAAAGATTGTGTCAAATCATTTATACGTTGCATTTTTTGGTTGTTCAACATAAGACTCAAACTCTTTATCATAATATGGAGTGAGCAGAAGTTGTTATTCCGTTCAATTAATTTTCTCATCAAGAATGGGTGTTATCTTATAATATAATTAGTTTTACGTAAAAATAATTAACTATTGTTGTGTTACTATTTATAATGTATGTTAAAAAAACATAATTAGTTTTACGTGAAAATAATTAACTATTGTTGTGTTAATATTTATAATGTATGTTAAAAAAAATAAAATAAATAAAATAAAAGGAGAAATCAGAAATGTTAAAGCTGAATATCAAGATAACCCCCAACTGACCAAACAAAAACATAATATATCCTTTTCCACAACATTTTCACCTTCCTGTGCTCTCTTCAAGCCCCATTAAAGTTAACAAGATAAATATTCCCATAAACTTAACAAACTACCGTTGCCATAAATCAAGTAGCAAGTCAATACACAACAGTGAATGAGAAAAAACAATTCGATCCAGCAGCAGGCTTTCGTTTCTTGACGAGGTAGATAGGTTTAAAGATCCGGCATTCCTTTACTAGTTTTAGCGTCATAAGTCTTCTCAAGAACCAGTTCCATACGAGTGTCTTTCGGACCAACTGGTAAGTATTTCTTATATTAAATATATTGGTTTCTTTTGTATCAAATGCATCCAAAATTATTACACATGTCCATATTTATCATTTCCCCTTTTTTATAGAATGGTTCATGACTCTGTTTTTAATCTTCCTTTTCTTTGCAAATTCTTAATATTTTTGAGGATACTCTTTTTTTTTTTTGGAGAGAATTTCCATTAATTCTCTTTATTCCTTATTTATGACAAATTGGGCAATCCATAGTTTTTTTTTAAATACTTTTAAACAGAATCTTTTGCTAAACGATTTGTATTAATTATCTTTGTTAATTATATATAGCATATTCTGTTTTAGAATAATTATGTTAATACTATATAGGCAAATTAATTAATTAATCAATTATTATTAATGGAATAATTGTTCTGAAGATCCATTTTAGGATAACGATTTGTAATAATTGTCTTTTTTTCTTATTTATTGCAAGTATTTTATCAACAACTATGATTCAAATAACCAGTTAATTAATTAATTATTATCAATAGAAATACTTAAACTTTCTGAATTCCAAATGAACGAAATTAAACACACGTAATTGTAATTGTACCTTAAATATAATTTATTCTTAGTACGTATGTATGTACCTTAACTATATAATTTAAAATATTTAATCACTAAATTCTGTTCTTTAATTTTTTGACGTTTAAGATTTTAAAATAAATATTCTTGAATCGGTAATTGGAATTATCTAACTGTATTATAGGAAAATTAAGAAAATTACATTAATCAGTTAGTTAATAAATCATTATTAATATATTATAATTAATTATAGTATTTTTAGTTTTCCAAATTACTTTATCTAATATTGAGATATTTCAATATATTTGTAGTCGGTAAATATACCATATATATCTTGCTTGAACTTAGGGTGGTTATTATTCCAATTAAGAGTCTTTTTCTTAATTTCATTAAAACAAATTTTCATACTATTTTCT
>BMAC01000201.1:167859-181638 GCA_014905375.1 Phtheirospermum japonicum
AAGCCTAGTTTCTATAGCTAATAATAGTTTATATTGATTAAGTTAGTTTTAGTTTTTATTTTTAGAGATTTATCTAAAAAATAATAAAACATGTTTCTATTGATTAATATAGTTTAATTGTTATTGATTTTTTGATTTATCTAAAAAATAAAACGTGTTCTATTGATTAATATATAGTTTAATTGTTATTGATTTTTTTATTTAATTTAGCTTTTTAGTGGCACACCCAAAAATATTGTTTGAGGCGTTTAATTGTTATTGATTTTTTTTATTTAATTTAGCTTTTCAGTGGCACACCCAAAAATACTGTTTGAGGCCAAACTGTATAATCAATGTTTTGAAATAATGTTTGGAGGTCAAACCCGTTAAAGAACCTGTTCAATCGGTAAAAACCGTGAAAACACCGATTTGAAAACCAACCAAGAACTAGTTTTTGCAAATTTTAAAAATTTGTTCCTTTTTTTATAATAAAAATATCATTGAAAAAATAATATTTATAATAATTGTACCATTAATTTTATTTTGGGCTATATTAGATATATTTTTCTATCAATATTAATATACTACATAATATTTTTTTTATATAATTAAATAAGACTTTAGCAAAACCGGTTGAACTGCGTACCGGTTTGATCTCGAGTTCGGTTATTAAAACATCGCATAAAATAACAAGTTTTAATAGAAACAAACTCAGATTCTCGAAGTACAATGATTTCATAGTTTCAACAAATTATACATATACAAAGATTAACAAGACAAAGCAACTTGAATTATCAATCTTGTTTGCTTGCAATGCTCAGCTCATGCACCTTTCTGCGGCAGCGTTTCAAAGGCGGAGACCGTATTTTCGAACTTGATTCTATGCAGCGGTGCACCACTTTGCTTGATGGCACAAGCTTGCTTGTCCTCCAACGGGCAACGAGCTTTCAACATCGAAAAAACGTGATTATTTAGCCTCCTAGCTTTCTTCATAGCTTCCAGTAGACCCTCCAATCCCTAATATTAATATTAAGAGCTAATATAAGTTAGAAACCAGACAAGTAACATTGATCTTTTATGAACGGTATGCATAGATTTCCTTTTTATTACAAGAAAGAGACTTTGAAAAGTTTACGTCATGAATTAGTTTTTTTTTTCCTGAAATTTAAATATTAATGTTTACACGACCAGCATGCGAACCCACAACTTTCATGCTGATTTTGCCATTACGGCAAAATAATAATAATAATAATAATAATAATAATAATAATAATAATAATAATCATACTGGCATAGAGTGAGAGCTCTTATGGGCTGGTGAGATTCCTGCAACTTCAACTTCAGCAACATTGAGGACTTGATGGGAAAAATCGAACAATTCAAAATGCAATTGTTGGCCGAGCAAATATATTATCGTGCAGCCACCCCAAGCAACAGAATCACCCAACATTCCGTAATGGCTTGGTTGTACCTGAACGGCTTCCTCTAGGTACTCCTGTAATTAAATATCGTAAATTTGAATAATCATCTCAGGAAAACCAACAATTATCTTTACCCCCTCTCTAAAATGATGTTTAGTCTATACCAATGCGCACGCAAGAGTAAATATAAATAATGAAAATGGATAATTACAAAACTACCCCCAAAAACTTGGGATAATTAAGAAAATACCCCCAAAAGTTCCAAAACTACAAAAACTGATTGTCTTAAATTAAGGGATAATTATAATTAAGGGTTTGTTTTAAATGTTTTGGCTTATGAATGGGCAAAATAAAAAAGGAATCAAACCTCAAGGGGCTTCTTGTAATTTTGAACTTTTTTGGGATTTTCTTGTAAATATCCCAAAATTAACCTCAAGGGTGACTTTCGTAATTATCACTAATTAAGAAATAATTTTTTTTGGAAATCAACAAATGAGAACTCGGTCTATTACCATTTGGAGACCACTATAAATACGATAGAAGTCCTTGGAAGTTGTAATGTCTAAAAAACCCGTCCTCGGAATCACACTCCACTTACTACAGTATTTATCTAAAGCTGCACTCGTAAAAGCAAGCGAATATTCCAGCACACTTCCCGCATTCATGTTGGACTTGTATAGCAAGTCTGCAAACAAACCAATTATACGTTAAATAAAACAAAATAACAATAATAATAATAATTATTATTATTATTATTATTATTATTATTATTATTATTATTATTATTTTATTATAGTTATAGTTATCAATCAAAATTATAAATACCCGTTTGAAATTCGATTCTCTTTTTAAAAACTGCACTATCAGAAGAGGGGTATTTCTAATTTCGAAGGATAATCGGGTTTCTTTGTAATTAGGTCAAATTCGCAAGGAAATAAAATACCAGCAGCTTCGGCTTGTCGCGACAGGACTCGGAGTGACGATGGATTTGGGAAGCTAGGGTTTGAATTACTTGCAGCTGATACGGATTTGAATAGACTGATGATGGGGCTCTCTTCGCTATCCACCTGGCTTTGTATGATTTGTCCATCGACGCCAGGAGTTAGACCCAGCCAAGGTGCAGTTTGCATGAATTGGCTAGTGTCCACTTCTCTCTGTTGGGTGAGAGTAAGAGAACTTAGAAGCATCTTATTTAACACCAAATTTAGTTACACTAATAATAATAATAATAAAAGTCATATAAGCTATAATTTTTCTTTTCTTTTTACTTTTCCTAACACTGTTTGGGCGAAAATAGGCTTGGGGATAGTAACAAAAACTATCCTTGTAGTTTAGTTTAATTATTAAAAATTATGAGGTTTGTATTTACCTAATAAATACTTTCCTCTTGATGGCACGATTATAACAGAAAAATAAATAAAAGGGGTTATTGGTATTTTGAAAGTCTGAGTTTAATTGTAATGATGCTAATATTAGGGGGGTATGTTTGTAAATCACTGACAGATATCCAAAATTTTATAATAATAATAATAATAATAATAATAATAATAATAATAATAATAATAATAATAATAATAATAATAATAATAATAATAATAATAAAAGAAACTCACCAAGACAATATCAAGCAGACTCATCCAGTATAAAACACTCCCAATTTCCTTTATTCCACGAAGAGACTCAATTTTTTGTTCTGATTTTGACTGCCAGCAATTAAAATGTTCTTGAACAGTCCTTATACAACCTAGAAATCAGATATAAGCACCCAAGAACCAAGAAAAAATGAACATATAGCAAAAGAAATGCACGATTATGAATAAGTAAAACAACAAAATGGAAAGAAATTGTTGAACTGGGAAAGTGTATTTTTCTCGATACCAAGAAGTTAATCTCATCTGAAAGCCCAAAAAAGGAATCAATTATTTAAAATTGAGCTTCTTGTTTATTAACAGAAAAGAAACATGAAAAGTAAAAATTTACTATACAGCATCTCCCAGTACCATGTGATGGGAAGCATTAAAGCTAAAGTAAAAAATTGTGATGAAGAGATCTATCTTTTTTTTCCCCTTTAAGTGATCCATGATACATCATTTACCTGCTACACCACCATCAAAAGGAAGTAATCCTATAGATTTGGGCAAAGCCTCTTGCAGCCCAGTGATCATTGGTTCAAGGGTTGTTATCTGAAACAGTAATAATAATTTGAGGGGGAAAAAAGTCAATAAAAGGAAAATGAGCTCGAATTTAAATTTCAACAAATAAATACACTAGCATTTTAGTTCCATGAATCCTGTAAGCAATAAAAAGTACCCATTATGTTGTCACATGTCATGGATAAGAGATACCTTATTTGACACATGATCTAATAACGCTCGGATGAGCCATGGTAATGATCTGGACCCCAGAAGTCTGACAACGGAGTACATATGAGGCAATCCGAAAAACGCACTGTGCAATCGGGCATAGTTTTGGTATGCAGAATTCAGATCCTACAAACATTAGAATTTTAGGATCTTGACACACGACACTCAGAAACTGGTAATTTAATGATATTAGAACTGTCAAATTCCTGGGCCAGCCGGAGCCCACCAGGTCGATGCGTAAATTGGGACAGGCCGAAATATGGTCGGGTGGCTCGGGCTTTGGGCCTATTGTCTGGGCCAATGTAGGCCCCGACCATTATGGACCTGTAAAAGTGTGTCCCAGCCCGGCCATATCCTCGTGCCGTCCCATGGGCCGGGCTAAAAAGTTGCCAGCTCCAAGAGATGCTGCTTCTATTTAAGTTAAAATACAAAATTATGGGGCAATCAAACAAAGCATTGTCGTCAGATTGATAATTCTTACTTGAGTACCACAATAGAAGCTTGGCTTCGCATGTGGAACTGATGGCTTCTGGACAGGTGGCACTTTCGATGATCTGACAAAACGCTGAGTTGTATTACAAAGGACAAAGTTTGGTAAGAAGTCATTTTGCATCTCCGTCCAAATCTGGGAAATTCAAGAATTACACAAGCAATTTGTCAGAAAATGGAAACTCTGGAGGAGGGATTCATGGTAAACTTCCGTTGTATTTTTATTTATTTTTTTCTTATAAACGAAGACTTATAACTGGCCAAATATTTTAATCATTCATATTGTAAATGTAGCTGTTGACGCCCACCCCAAATTATAAATTCTTCTTATATTGACGATGGATTTGAGAAATAAATTCCTTTTTTTTTAATTTAAATGTTCTAGAACTTGTATTACTTTATGAAATCATTTCTGAAATATCGCTTTTTTTATATTTTTTTTATTTGGTCAAATTCAATGATCTTTTGTATAACTTGAGAACCCGTACTGACTTAGAAAGTGTGTGTGTGTGTGTGTGTGTGTGTGTGTGTGTGTGTGCGTGTGTGTGTGTGTATTCATACCTGAGAAGCAAGTCTGCTAGAATAAGAAACAAGAGATACATTCTCTTGCATCTCATTAAACATGAGGGTAAACGAATCAAGAGCCAGATCTTTAGATAATAATTCATGAGCAAGTTGCAATACTTCAAGGAGCTTTTCCAGTTCCTGAAATAGAAAGTATTCGTTCAGAAATGGAAAGTTGAGGTAAGGCATATAAATTGCCCATAAAAGCACTCACCACTATAGCACATAGATCCTGAGACTCGAATCTATCGAACAGAAACTCAATGTTCTCCCGGCATACTTTGTTTATCCTCTCAGTGATCAAACTTCTCAAGTTGATAGTCCTTCCCAGCAACTATACACGAAATACAAAACAATTAAAAAAAAAAAGTTCATAGAATAAAAGAAGACGAAAGAAATTACAAGTTCTCACCTTTACTCTTGTCATCTTTAATAGTGCAGTTAATCTTATCGGCTGGATCGAAAACTTCTCACCAATGTCTAAGGCATAGAGAAATGATGGATCCAGCAGTTCACTGTGGGGATGGAAATTGAAAGTGCACTAAATATTTCGTTGAAATAGATACGAAACAAATTTTGAGAATTATAGGTGAAAAGTTTAAGGGCATATACCTAGCTGCCCAGCTCTTGTAGTATGTAAAAATGGTGTCACACAATTTCGAGATAAATATGTCAAAGCAATTGTCCACCTGAAAAGAAAAAAAGCAAACTTCTCTTCAAAAAGCTTGGATAAATGATTAAATAATTATATATATATATATATATATATATATATATATATATAAAATCTTTCCAATAATAATTAGATGAGGGTACCTCAGCTTCGACTTCGTCATAAAGAAATCGTTGCTTGAGGACCACAAGTGCCTGTTGTGCGGCATCGTTGTAGATGTCAAAGGGCATCAAGACACTTTCAAGAAGGCCCGAGTTTTGAGACTCTAACACATGATCTACCAGCATCCATGGAAGGGAGCATTCGATAGGAAACTGCACGAAAAACGACAATGTGATGCTCTTAATATTTAAGAGAGATAACATAGTAGCAATGAACTATTACAATAAATGGAATATTTACAAAAACTACCCTTGAGGTTTGGCCAAATTCCAAAAAAAACATAAAAAAACAAAAAAACTAACACACTAACTTTAAAAATTACAAAAACCGCCCTTGAGGTTACACTCGGTTTACATTTTGCACCTGTCGTTATGAAGCTAATGAAAATTGTTGATGTCATCAAATAATTTTACAATTACATCCCTCAGATTTTATAATACAAATGACCCCAACTTTTCATATTGCATTTTGCATTTACATCGCTCAATTTTCTAAATATTTATCTAGGCAAATTTGGGAGTATTTGTAATATTTTGAGAAGTTGAGGGGTGTAACTGTAAAATATTCGATAATGTCGGCAAATTCCAAATTCCATCAGATCAACTGAAAATTGGGCCAATATGTTAATGGAACCAAACATCAAGGGTGGTTTTTGTAATTTTCAAAGTTTTCTGGGTTTTTTTTTAAATATTCTACACCTTAGGGGTATTTTTGCAATTATTCCAATATATATATAAGCTAGAATCAAGATTTTTGGTAACTATTTTCCTCTCATTTAAGCGAAAACCCAATCCTAATGGGTATTTACGCGAAGTAAATGGGCACAATAAACCAAATCATCCCTAACTTTACCGTTCACAAATATCTATTAGGACATTTACCTGGATAACACGAGAAGATTCCAAATAAAATTCCCTGAACCATAAGAAACCAAGATCTGTCAAATTTGCAACTGTCGCTGCAAAAAGCATAATGGTAACGTAAGTTCAACAACCACAAAGACACTTACGGTTATTGCTCATGAATATGATAAACATACAAGATAAAAGATTGTGCATCATATAGAAGAATGATTGACCAGACACCGACTATCCCATTCAACTAAATTTCTCTCAGCAGGGTAAGAAGAAGTTCCATGCCCATTGTGAAAGAACATTAAAAAAAAAAAAAAAAGGACATCAAAAACAAACCTGTATAGTCTAATATATGCAAGAAAAAACCAAGCTTGTAGAAGAAGGTTTCAAGCTGTTTTAAATCATTGACAGGAATTTCAGAACCAGTATTTCCAAAAAGGCCACCGGGCTTTCTCATATTCCCACCTGATACCACCTCGTATATCAAGAATTGTAAGCAATGGACCTGAACAAGAGAGAAAGTTAGATTCAAGATAAACTTATTCAAAAAGATAAAAGAAGACAATTATAGACTAAATGTTCCCTTTTTATTATGAATTAAGTTAATATTAATTAATGGGTGTGTCAAATAATCTTAAAATTGGACATTCCCCATATTTATAAGCAATATCAAGTACGGTATAATCAAAATGGTTCAAAGTAGATAGCTGTACTTATATGAAATATTTGGAACGAGCTTTTATCTTGTACACAAAATAAATAATATCAAGAAGATGAAATACTTAACAGAACATGCAACACACGTCTCGTAGCTAATATAATAAAGAACACAAACCTGTGCAGCTGTGGGGGCTACCGATCTTGGATAAAAGAAGTTTGCTCGACTTTCTTCACCTCCATGCTGCATTTCAGAATCGGGTTTGCTTGTATTTGCCATCCAATCGGCCGAAAGTGTTCGTATATCAGAAAGAATCCTGTAAATAGCAAACGAATGAGGTTGAAAATGCTATGTATGTTGCCATTTTAGATATTGACGAAATCTAACAGCCAATGTGATGAGAAAAAAAAAGTCCCTTGATTCATGAACGAGTAAGGGGGAAAAAAAGTTAACACGACTACTAAAAGAAGAGAAAAATCAAAATGTGGGTCAAAAACCAAGAATATACAAATAAATCATTGTGGTTCTACCTAGAAAGATCTTTCTTCTTACGGAAGGTAGTTCGCAGCATAGTAGCGAGTATATTTTGCACAAAATCTTGGACCTCTGCATGAACAGTTTCCCACAAGGCATCGGCCACCAATGTATCACACTTTTGCATCAATGATCCGATTCCTTTGATGTAACTGACAAGTTCTACCATGGCTTTTCGTTCCTCGGTGTTATAATTATATCGAACAACCTACAGCAGAAATAAGCAGTTCTGTATTAGCAGAATATTTATAATGTCGACAAGGAAATTTCAGATTCCACTTGGAATTCTGCCAATAAGATTAACTGACCCATGTGAGAGTAAACCTAGTTAAATTCAGTTAAGGATAAGTTAAATCGAAATTTGTTTTTTAATTTTCCAAAATTATAATATAGTTTTAGAATATATTTGCATTTTCACACTACTTATTTTTTATTAAAAAAATGCTCAAAAGAAAAAAGTAAAAAGTAAAAGTAAAAAATATATTTGTAATTTTAAATTCTTTTTTTTTAAGAAGATTTCCGTAAAAACTCAGAAAACCAAATAAAAAAAGTATTATAATAATAATAAAATAAGTTAGGACCTTCTCGTAGTCAGAAGATGCTATCCCATGTGACTCAGCAGAGATAGGATCTTTGCATGGTCGTGAAAATTTCCATGCACATTGTTCCCATATACGTGCAGTCCATCTACTTAGGAGTTGAAAACCTTCAACAACCATATCATAGACAATTCCTTTAACTTCCTTTGCCCACTCCATATCTGCACCATCCATCGATCTCAATAACGCAAGCTGCAGTAAAGGATCATAAGACAACATGCATCATCACAACATGCATCATCACAACATTAACAGAGAGAGAGAGAGAACCTGATTCAAGGCAGAGGCAAATCGAATGGAGAAATCATCATGTTCAGCACGAATTGCCCCAATATGATTGATGATTAAATATTGACGCTGATAAGTATAAATAGTCAAGGTAACAACTATTTATATTGCTAGGTTCGCAGTTACTTTCTCTAAATTACGAGAAATATTAACATATTTCCACAGTATTCATCTCATTAATAGGTCTGGAAGATTAATGAATGTAAAGATTATAGACACCAATAACACAAAATCATAATATTCACACATTTACATAAGAAAACAGTGAAATATATAAATATATAGAATATCAAGGATATTCTTGTGCCTCGCGGGGTGGCAGCTCATGAGGTGAAAGAAGAGCAAGAAGACGAGTTTGAGCAGAAAATTTAGGAAAGTATGTTGATAACTCTTTTAGTATTGCTGCGGGAGAAAGGTGAAGATCTGGAAATGCGGGGATGACTGGATCGTTCTACATTTATTTAAAAAAAATTGATAACAAATTTGTATTAAAAATAAATAACAGAAATTTGTTAGAGGTGAAAGCCACTGGCTTTAATATTTGCAGACTCAGAAGATATATTGAATTAATGTACCTTAAATATATTGATCAATCTGTTGATTTTCACTCTTTTGTACAGGGACTCACTGTCTTTTTCCGATGAAGCTGCTAAGACAACAAGAACAGGCAAAACACGAAGAAGAATGTGGCGATCGGGAAAGAGAAGGGCGAAATTTAACTCCAGCGACTCAACAGCAAAAACTATGAGAACTTGGAGAATGTCGTCAACACTACGGTAAAGTTAAGGAATTTAAAGTCAAATTGGATGTAGAAAACCAATCAACAAAGAGAAAGATATCAAGAGAAAAGAACAAAATTATGTTACTTATAGAAAGAACAAATTTCAAAACAAAACAAAACAAAAAGAAAAAAATTTAATGCAGACAGATTAACTTTTAAACACTTGAAAGGTGTACAGAGCTATAAACCTCCATACCTTCATTTTGTGGATAACTTTAATAAAACAAAATAAAATAACAGATTAAATAACATAGCAATAGCCATTACAAGAAAACAGATGATAATAAAGCTGATAATGACATAAAGGATACTTGTTGACCCGGAACATTTCAACATGCAAATTCAATAAAATTGCCCACCTCGTGCTCAAAAAGATCTGCCAAGATACATAATACCATAAGGCCTTAAATGCTAATGGAATAAAAGTTTATCAAACAAACTTCACTGGCACAAAATCTGCACTCTGCAGATAATGTTTCAGAAAGACAAATAAATTAAACTCTTAACCTGTAAATCGTCTAACTCTTCCCGCATTGTATCAGTATCTTGCCACTGCACGCTTACTTGTGTAAATGTCCTGACCATTAATACAAATACATGTCAAGCACCTATAAGTTCAACTAAAGGCTGTGATGCTCAGTATAAGCCCATGGAATGAAGTGTATGAAAGAATTTTCCATAAATGCAATAACAAATTGTGTTTTAAAATCTCCATAAATGAAAATAATATAAAACTTGCATTAGAATCACATCCCAAACTTACTGGTATACAAATAATAATAAAAAAATTCTCTAACTGGTAATAAAAAAATACAATATTTACAGAAATCAGGGGAACAAAAAGTCACTTACAAAAAATACTACTTGCCGATTAAGAATATTCCCACATACCTTTTGTACCAAGAAAAGTCATTAGGAATGCTAGCCTTGGCATTTTTCAGATGATCAAGTTGGACCAATACATCTAGTAACTTCAGCATGGACCTGCAATGAAGTACACAATTAGCAAAAACACATTTACAGTGATCAAGATTTAAAAATAAACATGCTGGCTCATAAAAATTATTTAAAAAAAAAAGACGTCTCAGACAGACCAGAGATGTGTTATAGTAGGACCGTTGATGCGTCGCTCAGGCCTAGAAAACCGTTGCATATCAGCTGCCAACTGTATCAAGATAATCATCTTCATGCTAAGAATGGAACTCGAAAATAGTGGGAAAAAGTGAGAGACGACAATTCATACTTTTGATGCAGCCGAAGCTTGCCAACGCTGAATCTCTCGCAAACGGCTCATCTCTAGGTCTAAAACTTGGTAAGTTTCTAGATACAAATCAGCCTGACTTTGCTTCATAGAATCTGGAAGCTGCAATTAGTATACATACCTTATTATGTCACAAGAGTTTTAAAAAAAATGGAGGACGGGTTTTTGGGTTAGAAGAAGAAGAGCTTGCTAATTGCTTATGTGTTACTCTGTGACATTCGTATGCACAATGTTCACAGAACAAGAGCCAATGTAGAAATATGAGATAATTAAAATGGCTAATGAAAAAGCACAAAAAGGTCAGATACGATTCAATCCACCTGAGGAAGTGCTTTTACACAACTTCGATATGTATAGAGCACTGAACCCATTTCCTTGCCCTCTCGTGTAAGCAAATTCTGCACCAATTGAGCATTTTACATCAAAAATAAATAAAATCAATGAATAGTCATGTGAAACTACAACGATATTGTACAATAGAGTATGTGAATGATATTTGTCGTACCATCTGATTTATGGCTTTTGTGTCCTCGGACAAAGATAATCGGTAGGCAGAAACATCACTATATTCTGCAATAGAGGGATGGAGTGAAAGATTAATGGCCACATGTTCATAATTTAACTTAGATTGCCAAAAAAAAAAAAGGAATATCAAAAATATATATATGTTTTCTTTTGTTATTTGGGAATCTTGCTATCACCCAAACTCAACTGATCAAGCCTTTGTTCTAGCTAAATAGCAGCTATAATAAATTCAAAAATTAAAAATAAAAACAAAACTGAGAGGAAGGGAAAAAAAAAACACTAATGTAAAAACTTACCAATGGGACTAACGGTTGCACCTCTTTCCGCTGACACCCAAAACCCAGGTCCCTGAATTTCTGGTTGATCATCCTGAAACAAATTAAAATATTAATATTTCCTTAAAACCCGCTCAAATGAGAAAATAAAAGGATATCGCTTCAATTACTGAAAGCACAATTACCTCCAATGAGAATGTGGACAGTGCGGCAATGGCTTCCTCTACTGGAACAGCCATTGGAGATCTGGCAAAGAAAATGCAAGCACTTTAGTCTTTCACGTTTACTTCAAATTGACCAGTTTCACCAGGTCTCGGCGGTGGGTTTGGTTGTCGGAAAATCTGCAGGAATTGGTGTGAACTAATTGTACAGTCAATGCAGCGAGACGTACAAATCAAACCGTGGAGACAGCTTTCAGCAATAGAGTCGCGCTGAAAAGTGGAAGCACGTTTTTAGCTTTGCTCAAACAACAAGTAACGATGATGATTATGCCATTATTATTATTTTCTTGATTTTTAAGTAACACCAGGTAATTCTAAGATTAAAAATGATTATTATTGTTCTGGTACACTATTTTTCGTGGTAGGATTGCTCGTTCTTATACTACAAAATCACACTATTTTTTTTTTCTTGCAGAAAGTTAAAATATAAAAATATAAATTTTATATTAATATTATTTTAATTATTATTTATCATGTAAACATATAAATAGACAGAGAGATAAAAATAGAGAAAAATAACTATCAAATCCACATTAAATAAATTATAAATTATAGATTGAATTCACACTATATAAATGAACGTTAAAATTATACATTAATTAAACTCATGCGATGCACGGGACATAAAGTTATAAAATAAAAATATAAGGTTTTGATCGAATTAGAAACTAATAAATTATAACATATATAAATTGAATCAACGCTATAAATGAGCGTTAAAACTATATATTAGCAATACATATTTGTACACAACATTATTAATCATGTGCTGTTTTGTTTCTATTATTTTGGAGATTTACACAACAAAAAAAAGCAGTTTTTCGATGGATTTTTTCCTCGATTTTAAGGTAAAATCCCTCGGTTTTGTGAGAAACCGAGGAAAAAAACGAGAGAAATATTCCCTCGTAAAAACCTTTCTCGGTAAACTTTTCCGATGGACAATTTCCCTCGAAAAATTTTACCGAGAAAAAACCAAGGGTCCGTACCCTCGATAAAATTCCCCGTACAACCCTCGAAAAAACCGAGGGCTGGTTGCCCTCGGAGTTTCTGAGGGAAAATACCCCTCGATTTTTTCGAGGGGCAAACAACCCTCGATTCCCTCGGTATTTTGATTTTTCGAGGGATTTCCGAAGGTATTCCCCCTCGGTTATTTATTTATTTTTTAAAATAATTTTTAAATTTCAATTTTAATTTTAATTTTTGTTCAATTATTAAAATTCCCCAAAAATTTGAAAAAAATTCATTAATGAAAAGACAAATAAATAAACCAATTATTATAAAATATTTGAAATTTTAGAATTATTACATTCGTTCGACACAGTAACAAAGTTTATATAAAAACCAAACTGTCCTATGGATGGGGAGGGGAGTACTGCTGAAAATGAGCATACAGATCAGCCATTCGGGCATTCATCTGCTCCTGAAATGCATCCTGCTGTCGGCGCTGCTCCTCAAGCTGCTCCACACGTCGTCGCTCAGATTCGGCATATCGCTGCTGGATCGCCTCGAGTTCCACCCTCTGCGCCTCCTGAGCTCGTCTAGTGACCTCCAACTCCTCTCTCTGCGCATGGAGCTGCGCCTTCTGAGCTCGTCTGGTGACCTCCAACTCCTCCCTCTGCGCCTCGAACTGTCTGACGTGGGTCCTATCAGCATGGGAGGAGGTGGAAGAAGAGCGGCCTGTGAAAAAACCCTTCTCAGCAGCCACCACCTTCCCATACGAGTCGATGCCATATTTTCGTCCCTTGCTCGACCCAACGACGTCGAAGAAAACCCGGTCAGGGTCAACCTCGCTACTCGCATCCTGGGAAGACGCACGTTCCTTCTCCAGCTGTCGCTCGTACTCCTCCTGAAATACAACTCGTTAGTAAAATTCTACATTAAAACCAAAGAATAAGTTAAAAATAAGAAAGAGACTCACATTAATATTACTAGATCTCGTATCGATCCACGCGCCGTCTTTCTTTTGGTGCGTACGTACAAAAATATCGTACGCCTTAGCCGGCTCACCCGTCTCCCGCTCCTGTATCCAAATAGAATTTTAAATAATTAACATTAAAATTAAACAAATAAATATTATATTATTATATTCTAAAATTACTTACGATATCCAAAAAATAATTCGATATTAGATC
>BMAC01000201.1:223789-254648 GCA_014905375.1 Phtheirospermum japonicum
GATTGATCCTAAATTGAACCCTAATTAATTGATTATTCCTAAATTGAAACCCTAATTATGTAATTATTACTAAATTAGCCCCTAATTAATTGCTTGTTCTCAAATTGAACCCTAATTATGTAATTATTACTAAATTAGCCCCTAATTAATTGATTATTCCTAAATTGAACCCTAATTAATAGATTATTCCTAAATTGAACCCTAATTATGTAATTATTACTAAATTAGCCCATAATTAATTGATTGTTCCTAAATTGAACCCTAATTACGTAATTATTTGTAAATTCAACTCTAATTATGGATTAAACCTAATCCTAAAACTAACCATAATTATAAATTAACCCTAAAGTTAATTCTAAAACTAACCCTAAATTGAACCCTAATTCTAAAATTAACCATAAAACCTAAATTAAAACCCTAATTGAAAATTAAAACCTAAACCCTAATTAGAAATTAAAACCTATATTGAGACCCTAATTGAAAATTAAACCCTAAATTGAACTATAATTACAAATTAAAAATGGAATTAATACATATAAATAATATACAAAAATTAAAAAAAAAACTGAAAAAATTTACATTGGCGACGGCTGTAGACGGGCGGCGACGGGCGGCGGGCGGAGCTGCTGCTGGCGTGGGGGACGGTGGGACGGGCGGCGACCTACTGTGCGGGAGTTCCGGGGGCAGCTGCCGGAGCACGGGGCGGAGCTGTGGACGGCGGGAGTTCGAGCGGCGGGCGATAGGCGTTGGACGGCTGGGCTGTGGCTGGTGGCGGCGACTGGGCGACTGGGCGACGACGGCGAGCGAACGCGGCGGCGACCTACTGTGCGGTCGGCGAGCGGGACGGCGACGGCGAGCGAACGGCAGGGCTTGGCGGGCCGGCGAAGTGCTTCTTCTTTTTCTCTCTTTCTTTCTCTTCTTTCTTCTTCTTTCTTTCTGTCTTTCTTGTGCTGCGCAGCGGGGATTGCCCGCTGATATAATTAGGGCATGTTCCGAGGGAATCAATCCCTCGGAAAACCGAGGGACTCAGAATTCCCTCGGAATTCCGAGGGAATTTTCATTCCCTCGGTTTTTTTAAAAAAATAAAAAAATCGAAATAAATAGAAAAAAATAGAAAAATAGAAAAATAGGGTTTATTTCCGGGTCGCCGAGGCGAACCCCTCCCCGCCCCGGTCGTAATTTCTCGAGTTTTGTTTCTATTTTTAATATTTTTACTATTTTTTCTATTTTTCCCATTGTTCATATAAAATCGAAAAAAAAATAGAAAACGCGCACTAAACGATCGACGTCCGACCCCCGTGGTTCCACAACGACGAGACGCACACCTCCTCCAATATCAAAAATCACGACGCTACGTCGCTTCACGTTTCCAACCGAAGGAGTTCATCGATCAATCGTATCTTGTTGTTGGTCGAACCCCACGACACGTGAGGGCACGCACATGCTCGTTGGTATTTTAAGATCGAATTTGGGGTCAAAACCACCCCACGTGCCTAAGATGATAGGATCGGTTTCATTTTTTCGATTTTTCTATTTTTTTCTATTTATTTGGATTTTTTTTTATTTTTTGACATTTCCGAGGGAATTCAAAATCCCTCGGAATTCCGAGGGATTTTGAATTCCCTCGAAAATGTCAAAAAATAAAAAAAAATCCAAATAAATAGAAAAAAATAGAAAAACTAGAAAAAAATAGGGTTTATTTCCGGGTCGCCGAGGCGCACCCCTCCCCGCCCCGGTCGTAATTTCTCGAGTTTTGTTTCTATTTTTTACTATTTTTTTCGATTTTTTTTTAGAATTCCATTATAAGCAAAATCGATCTTTAATAATTTAAGAGGCTAAAATAAGATTTATTTATTTATATACAAAATATGCTATTCTGTTTTTTATTTTTTTGGCAATTTGTGATTTTCACATGACTAATAATAATAATTTAACCCTATATAGTTGCAATAATATTGAACCGAAAATGAAAGCATACAAACTTACGTTGAGTTGATTGGTGGAGAAGCAGTTTTGAGGAGAGAGAAGAGTCCAAACTTGTACGGACGGTGAGGAGAAGCATATAAAATTACCATGCCTATTTGTTAAATAACAAAATAGAAAAAAAATCCAAAAAATAGTAAAAAATAGAAACAAAACCCAAAAAATCACGACCGGGACGGGGAGGGGTGCGCCTAAGCGTCCCGTAAATAAATCCTATTTTTTATTATTTTTTCTATTTTTTACGATTTTAATTATTTTTAATTTTTTTAAAAAAATTAATTAAATTTTCGAGGGAATACAATTTCCCTCGGAATAAGTCCGAGGGAATCCGTTATCCCTCGGAATAATTCCGAGGGAAATTATATTCCCTCGAAAATTTAATTATTTTTTTAAAAAAATAATAAATAAAACCGAGGGAATCAAATATCCCTCGGTTTTCCGAGGGACTACTTCCCTCGGAAAGTGATGAGATGTGCATGTTATGTGTGATGATATGTGCATGTTGTGTGAAGATATGTGCATGATTTGTGTGATGATATGTGAATATCTTATATGTTATCCCTAGGATTTAGATAAGTATATATGTAGTTTGTGATGATATGTGTATTTTCTGTGTGATGATATGTGCGTGTTTTATGTGATGATATGTGCATGATTTGTGTGATGATATATGATATCTTATTCTTTTTTCATAGGACCAATGTATTTTCATGTTATGTGTGATGATACACCAGCAATATATTTTCATCCTATACACCAACCTCATATCACCTTAAACACCAGCAATATATTATCACATACATCATCCACATACACATACACATACACCGGCC
This sequence comes from Phtheirospermum japonicum, assembly GCA_014905375.1. Lineage (NCBI taxonomy): Eukaryota > Viridiplantae > Streptophyta > Magnoliopsida > Lamiales > Orobanchaceae > Phtheirospermum > Phtheirospermum japonicum. The sequence continues at coordinate 226,606 of BMAC01000201.1, forward strand.
ACATATTATCACATACACCATCCACTTATCATCACATAAAACAGCCGCATATCATCACATATAACTTTCAAAAATATCATCACGGTAAAACCAACATATCAACAGATTCAAAAATTTCTGAGAGTAAGAAACAAACCCTATAGTTTCTTTTCACAATAAAATGAAGACGAAGTAAAATTAACCAAAACTCACGAATAAACATATAATATTTTCATGAAAAACAGTCATTACGATTACAATAAAAAAAGATCGGATAAAAATACCAGTCTAAAAATAATTAAAAAAATACAATTAGACAATAAAATTTAGTCATCTCTCTATTCTGTCATATATAAAAAAAAACTAACTATCAACTAACTTTAAACTAAAAGAACTATAACTTAAAGAATCCGGTATTGGTGGAAGCTTTGAACTCGTATTTAGACTAACAACTTTGAAATTCAAACTCGAAGTTGGACCGACACTCGAATGCACAACATAACCATTTCCGGCAAATGTAGAAATATCATCCTGAAAAAAATAGCACATAATGAAAAAAACAATGACATTGCAGAAAACAATATATAAATTACAGAAAAATACCTGTAGACTTTCTACGACCTTTTTAGTTTGTAACTCAGCAATCTTGCTCTTAAATCATAAATCATTCGTAACCAATAATTATCTTGGCATCCATAATTTGTAACCATTCTGAAAATATAGGAAATCAAACTTTACTGCTACATATCATCACATATTACTGCTACATATCATCAACACAAAGCAAAAACTGAAAAACCATAAATATCTTTCAGTTATCATTTGACATTAATGAAACATATCATCAGCAAAAATCAAAAATCCTGACYCTAAAAAATTRTTCCATTTCATTTTTTAAGTTCCAATTAGGCATGCATACAAATGTCTTAGTCTATAATCTAGTATATTTGTAGCTATGATAATTAATATTTTCTTCATTTTGAGTTCTTAGTCAAAAATCGCCCTAAAGTCCAGGGATTGAAACATGAAGGTATTATGCTGTTGCTTTATGTCATTATTCTATTTTGCACAGGAATTTGTTAGCTTRAGGATTTCATGAATAAAAGGATAAGATCATCAGCATAGGCAAAATGGAATAATACCATATTGTGCTGTTCACTTCTTTTGAAGAGATGTCCCAATCAGAAGATTTAATGAAATTTATAATTACATAATATTTAAGTCCTCATTTGAATTTTTAGGGAATTACACCAAAGCAGGCACCTTATCAAAATCATATAAGGACATGACATCCTCCGAAAAATCTTTGGCAACATAAAACAATGCTTTCTTCTATTTTACATTTCACTCAGAAAAATCAACAAATTAAAGTCCAAGACAACATACTCAACATCATGCTTAGAAGCGATCTTTCTGTACTTGTCCGCATCTACCTTCGCTATAACTATGGGTGGCTTCATATCAGCAAGAATAGGGGGCGCTTCATCTAACTGCAATTCAACATCTCCAGATGTCAGTTTTTTTGGTAAATGATACTCATACCTGTTTATAAACAGAGCTCAAGTACTACTACTACTACTACTACTACTACTACTACTACTACTACTACTACTACTAATAATAATAATAATAATAATAATAATACTACTACTACTAATAATAATAATAAAAGGTTAGCGGCGGCAATTTGGCGGACGAGATGCCAGTACGCTCCGTTGGGCGCGAAGCTAATAGATCGGCTGAATAAGAGGCTACGAGCCGACTGCTTGACTGGGCGATCGGCGAAGTGTGGGGAGGTGAGGATCTCTTTCGCCGTCTGGGGATCGGAGGCCACCACCACCGGCGTGGAGCCGAGGCTTAAGGCCATAAGTGGCTTGGCACTCATGGATCCGCGATGGAGGCCAAGGAGCGATGGGCTAGGCCGCGACTGAGGGTGAAGAGGCTGCCGAAGATGGGGAGGCCACGAGGGCCGGGGATGGAGACGGCAGCGGCTTCGCCGGCCCTGTTACGGCCATGTTTCCAAGCGGTGCCGCTGGGGGAGAGAGCCCATGTGAGGAGAGAGAGGGAGACGATGGATCTAAGGAGAGAAGGGTTTGAGGCGCGTCTGAAGATTGACAGAGGAGCGCGTGAAAATTCTGAAAATTGGTTTTATATGGGGAACATGGTGCACCTTGTAAGGTACACCTGGGTCCATCTAATAATTTGCCGGAGCCAAAATATTTTTTGTAATTACAATAGTTTTTGTTAAAATTAGGTTCCTTTGTGAAGCCAAGCTTAATTTGGTCTTTTCATGGTGAAGTAATAAAATGGAACAAGAAAAAGTTTTTTTTTTAATTTTTATTTTACAAATATAGTTTATTTTCCAATTTATTGAACATTGATCGACAAAGGCGATCTTAAGAGACATGAGACTCATGGCGAAAAAAGAAATATGGCTTCTTGGATTAATTTGAAAAATTAAATATAATTTTAAATTAATTAATCGAACATCACAATCAATGTAAACTATATTATGATGGTATCAACTGCATACAATTAAATATACAATTAATGTCTCAGAATATCTTGTTCAATCAGTTATATTATTTAAATAACACTCTTCTTTCGTTTTTATGCAAAATCATCAATTATATCGTCATACGAAATATTCTCCAATATTATTTTTTGGGTAATTTTCATATAGTTCAATAGGAAAAAAAACAAACTCATATAGTCAGAATTTACATGTACTTAATTACCCTCAATACCTATGCAAATAATAGAAAATTAAGTTCTAAATTAACGTACTCATTCTCTCTCCACTCTCTCTCTCTCTCTCTCTCTCTCTCACTCTCTCTATATCTATCTATCTATCTATTTATCTATCCAATCTCAAACTACTTACTTAATGATTTATATATCTTTATTTATTTTGATAATTTCAAATTGAAATTTCAAGCTATTATTTTGATGTTTATATTGAATTATGTACTACGACTAATTTTAATTGCAGACTACTAGTATTTTATTGTAACTATTTAACACTGCTAGGTAATTCTCTTATATATATTCGGGAAATATTTTATTGGAATAAGTAGAATTTTATATTAAAATTTTAGAATTGCGTATTACATCTGTCCAATTTCATACTACGTCTATCGAGTTTCATACTACGTTGTCGAATTTCATATTAAATGTAACTAAAATTTTGATTGCAACAATAAAATGAAGTTTCATACAAACACTATCACTTATCATACTATCTATATCAAGATTTACAAGTAAATAAAATCTCATATATATTCTACTATTCCACACTACCTCTATCAAACTTAAAACTAACTATATTAACAGATTATGGTTTCGAGGGTCATCCATTACGAAAAGACCTTCCTCTGAGTGGATATGTGGAAGTACGCTATGATGATCCAGAGAAACGTGTGGTTTCTGAACCCATTGAGATGACCCAAGAGTTTCGCTATTTCGACTTTGCTAGTCCTTGGGAACAGCGCAGATTAATCAGGACTATGGGTGAATTTTTTTTCTCATTTGATGAGGAATAATTGGAAGTCATCACACTTCAATCAATCCCTTCGTACTTCGATCCAATCAATCGATCGATTAAGAGGCTAATCTATTTTTTTTGTTTGGGCCGGTAGCTAAAAGAAAGTCCTCRCTTTCTCTTGAACAAGGGGCATAGCATTAGCTTCAATTGAACAAGCTCAACCTTGAAAAAGAAAGGTGGCGAAGAACCGTTGAACGCTTCAACTCGGCCACTGAAGAAGGCGAAGGCTGGGCGAGAGACTAGGCCCGCGAAATGGCTCGAAATTTCCATTCGAGTTTTCTCATACTTTTTTTAATAAACTAATTCATGGAATATTTAATCCCTGTAATAATAATACTCGAGAGTTATATATTAAATTTATCTAACCTTGAAGAAAAAGGGAGTTGCAAGCATGATTATGATTAGGTGTAATGGTTAATTCACCAAAGAAATAAAACTTAAAAAAAATAAATTAAAGAATTCTCAAGAAGTAATTTTAATTAGGTCGATTATCAGTAATAGTTTTTTTTAGGTTCAGAAGTAGTAATTCAATTTGAAAAATGGTAGTATGTAATTCATTTTCAAAATGAATTTGTAGTAATCTGAAATATATGATGAAAGGTGATAATATGAAGAAGAAATTTGTGGAGGAATATGAAAGCATGATTGGTGTGATTTGTAGAGAAGGGATATATGATATATTTTCATAAATAAAGAGATTGAATTATGTATAAGGTATGAGTATAATTGAGAAAATAAATATTAATTTTTTATCTAATGAGAATAATATAAGCTAAATATGAATATAAAACTTGGATTGATTATATGGGATATTATATTTTCAAAAGTGTATCAATCAAAGTTTTTTTATTATTTTTTTAATACATATGATTATTATACATTCAATATCTGTTTTTTCATTGCCATTCTAAAATAAGACTTAACATTTTAATATTCAAAACCTTTTTCACAATACTACAAAGCACACTAATAATTAGTGAAGCAAACTCAAAATTGTCACAATTGTCCAATCTTTAATTGTTTCATATACACAAGTACATTTCTTGCAGCATCCCTGATCTTAGAAATGGATAAGAGAATTGATATGAAAACCTCATTTTCTAGAGAAATAATTGTTCCTAAAATGTTATTCAGTTGCTAGTGGTTCTCTTTGAATATTAACATCGCATCAAATTGTTCTATTTTAGAAATTCGACGTATTTTAGAAATACAAGATCAACTTCAATATTGAAAACATTTTCTTTATCAGAAATTATGCCGGATACAAATCATTCTTCTCTATATTTTTTCAAAACACAATTTTATTTAATTCTCGAAGCCTATATATTGTGGGGACTTTATATGACACATAAAACATGAAAATGTAAAGACATTTCGAATTTGAAATTAAGAAATAATATTACGGTTCATTAAAAAAAAAAACTTTACATAAAAAATTAGGAATCGTCCTACTATGGGCCGTCGTCGGACGCCCACCTTGAGTGCGACACCTATTGATTGAGATTACGCATGAAAAAGAACCCTAAGTGGGCCCAAATGAAAAGGTTCGACCCATTTCATAAAGTATTTTGTATACCATATCCAACTTGGGTCCGGACAGCATGATCCGTTCAAGTTCTAAATCTGAAAAGTTTCAAGGGAATGTCAATATCAACAATCTGTACACTATTGCTGGCTACTTCCAGACTTCCAGTTTTTCAACCCTTTTCCCTTTTCTATTTTTCTTTTCTATTGTTTTTAACATTTGTTTTTCATTATTGCCTCTGTATGAATAGGCAGCTATTTTTTCGTTTATCACTTTTTCCCTTTTTAGCCTTTATAAAATTTGATATCTGCATGTGCAAATCTGCAGAGTCCACGTTTCTTAATATTACACAGTTATGCAGGCCCACCTTAAGAAGCAAGTGAACCAACTATGGTTCAATTGGAGTAATTATGGGTTGTCCCAAAAGCAGCCCAATAATCCAACTTTGGTCTATCTTTGTTCTTCGAAAAAAATTCCGGCAACTTTGCTTCGTCACCAAACTATCTTTTGGTATACATGTGATCAAAATATTAACGAATTATGACGATGTATTTTGCAATGAAATAAAGTAATGGAACTGAGTTGTTGATTTTGTTGGATCTTTAATTCAATATTGGACTTATATATATATATATATTGTAAACTTTCAAATAAGGAAGTTCCAGTGATCAAATAAAGTTTAAGGTATTGGATTTTAATGTATCTAATAAGATGTGGGCCTTGAATGTGTAGATACTCAATGTGTTATATATTATCAACTATTCTATTCTACATCTTATCATTATCAATTATTCTATTTTATATCTTATCATCAGAAAAGAGCATATAGAGAAAGTTGAATGATTCTCTAAAATGATTGGTCAACCCCCAAATTCAATCGCACACTACAAAAAAATCCGGCAATGCTGACGGCCAAATCCGTCAGGATTCCGTCAGTATAGGGAATACTGACGGCCTCCTGACGGATAATGGCCGTCAGCATTATTGTGGTCAGGATTCCAGTATCCTGACGGCTTTAACGTACCCGTCAGAAATACTGACGGCCTACTGACGGATATCGGCCGTCAGTAATACTTCCCATCAGTATAATTATAATTAATTATATTATATTTATAAATATAGATTATATTTATGAATAATAATATAAAAATGCATAATATTATTATAAATATATTTATATATATATATATATATATATATTTATATATAAATAATTATAAATATATATTATTTGAAATATATATTTATTATATATTGTATATTAATAATAATATATTATTTTTATAAATATATAATATTATTTATAAATATATAATTATTATATTATATTATATTTATAAATGTATAATTTATATTATATTATATTATATTTATAAATAATTAATATAATTATATATTTTATTTTATAAATAATAAATTAAATTATAAATATATAATATTATTTTACATGTATTATAATTATAATATTATAAATTATATTTTAAATAAATTGTTGACGGCTTGCCCGTCAGCTTTTTTTTTTTAATTTTTATTTGATAATTATGACGGGCAAGGGCCGTCAGCATATATTTTTTTATTTTTTTTAATTAAAAATTATATCCTAACGGGTAAGGCCGTCATGATAATTAAGCGGGATAGTTTCCCGCTCTTTCCCTGAGGGGATACTGACGGGTATATATGCTGACGGCTATGGCCGTCAGTAAACCCGCCAGCATTTTTTTCCGCCAGCATTGCTGACGGTTTTTTGCCCGTCAGCATATCCGCCAGAATTGTCGGATTTTTTTGTAGTGGCATATGGGTGGCATATGGATTCAGGCACGCTTCCCGTAAACTAACTTATGATTTTAAATAATTTAATATGATGGTTCCCCGATTAGCAATGACTTTTCAGATTTTATTATTTTTCAAGTGATATTAGAGCAGATTATATTAAGTTATTGAGAATTGAATAATTTATAGATTTTCGTTCATTTATGAAAACAAATATGTTTATAAAGTTTTGTTTTTGAAATTATGGATTCAGATTAATTTTCGACATGTGAATTGAATTGCTGTCGTGGGCATGAGGTTTACAATAATATATTAATATTAAAATAAATACCGAGAATAAAGCTGTAATGGCTCGCGGCTGATATATTGAGATGAGAAGCAGAGAAAATAATGACTCAAGTTGACACTAATAAAATATTTATTTTGTGTTACATAGTTAAAATAGTAATTGATAAAATATTTATTTTGTGTTACATAGTTATAATAGTAATTGATCAATGGTTGCTATTATAGGCGGGGTTTGAATGGTTCTATTCAAGGCATATTAGTAATCGGATGCATGGATATTGAGATTGATTTAATTGAGTTTTGCTTTCTGCCTTTTTCCTTTTGGATTCAGTGGATTCAAGGGCCCCTCGTTAAGATGGTTGAAAATTATAAAAGAAAAACTTGGGCCCAATATTATGTGAATTTAAAAAAAAATAAATTAAGGCCCATTCAACAATCAACATAAATGTTAATTTTTTAATTTGTTATTGTAATTGAGTTTAGTTTGGGCTTTGCTCGAGTTTTAAATCTCTGTGTACAAGGGTCTTAATAAAATAATAATAATAATAATAATTATTATTATTTAGATTCAATTAAAGTTTATTTAATTTTCTAAATTGACTCAAATAGTATCTAAGACCCTAGAATTAAGTTTGATCATAGAGTTTAAATTTTAAATTCAAATATTGGTATGGTTTTATATATATTTTGAGATATACTAATTGAAGCAAAAATATCACAAAGTGACCTCTCTTGTGAAAATTAATTTATTTCGAAATATAAAAGGTTGTGTGCATGTAATTTATGTGAATATTCATCGGCCAAAAGGAAGATTTATATTTATCATAATTACATGTGCAATTGCGGTAGTAAACGAGTGATGATTATTCGGTTTTGCATATGAGCAATGAATCGGCCAAAAGAAAGACTCGTTGTTTGATATGTTCTTATTATCAGTGTTTGATTACTGCGCCAAGATGTCAATTACAAGTAGAGCTGGCAATGGGCTGGGCTGGGCCAGCCCGGCCCGAGCCCGTCGGGCCAACGTCGAAAATCGGGTCGGGTCGGCCCGAAATTCCATCTGGCCGTGATTTCGTTGGCCCAAACCCGGCCCATCAAAGGGTTTTTAGTGTATTTTTGCGGGCCAGCCCGCCAAATCGGGCCTGTTGGTTCGGGCCAAAAACAGCCCAATTTTTTGGGGCCTGGTATTCCAAGGCCCAAGCCAGTCTAAAAATCGGGCCGGGCTGGGGGTCGGGCCTGAAATTGTCGGCTCTAATTACAAGTTAATATCATGTCAAAAGATGAGATTTTGATGGAGTGTCGATATCATGAGATGGGGATTTACCTTTTATTTGAATTTATTATTATAATTCTAAGTTTATTCTATGTGAACATGATAGGTTTATTTTCTTTGATTCAGTTATATCTACTCCTGCTAATATTACTGCGAGCATCAACTCTATCTCGATGTTAAATGACACAAACTTCAAGTCATGGCAAGAGAATCTTTTAATAGTTTTCGGAGTCATGGATTTCGACCTTGCGATAAGGACTGATTCCCCACCACCTCTTACGGATAAAAGTACTACAGATGAAAAGAGGGATATGGAAAAGTGGGAGAAATCGAATCGCATTTGTATGATGATCATGAAGAACAGCCCGATTTTTTTGGGCCTGGTATTCCAAGGCCCAAGCCCGTCTAAAAATCGGGCCGGGCCGGCCCTGAAATTGCCGGCTCTAATTACAAGTTTATATCTTGTCAAAAGATGAGATTTTGATGGAGTGTCGATATCATGAGATGGGGATTTACCTTTTATTTGAATTTATTATTATAATTCTAAGTTTATTTTATGTGAACATGATAGGTTTATTTTCTTTGATTCAACTATATCTACTCCTGCTAATATTACTGCGAGCATCAACTCTATCTCGATGTTAAATGACACAAACTTCAAGTCATTGCAAGAGAATCTTTTAATAATTTTCGAAGTCATGGATCTCGACCTTGCGATAAGGACTGATTCTCCACCACCTCTTACGGATAAAAGTACTACGGATGAAAAGAGGGATATGGAAAAGTGGGAGAAATCGAATCGCATTTGTATGATGATCATGAAGAAAGCCATTCTAGAAGCATTTAGGGGCACTGTGTCTTAGAAAATTACTACAACTAAAGAGTCCTTGTTAATATTGAGGAAAGGTTCGTCAAGAACGAAAAGGTTGAAATTGACACGCTCTTAACAAATCTGATCTCAATAGGGTATGAAAGTAAATGCAATATTAGGGATATATTATGAAAATATCTCATATTGCTTCAAAACTTTGAGCAAGCTTGAACTCTCTGAGGACTTGCTAGTGCATTTAGTTTGAATATCTCTTCATGGACATTTTAGCCAGTTTAAGGTGAGCTATAATTGTCAAAAGGAGACTTGGTGTCTAAACGAGCTCATCTCACACTGTGTCCAGGAAGAGAAAAGGTTGAAGTAAGACAAGACTAAAAGTGCTAATATTGCCTCAACTTCCAAGTAATGTCTGCGAATTCGTGCATATAATTTATGTATTTTAACCATTACAATCTCTTTGTTTTATCATGATGCTTTTGAAGAGGGAATAAGTTTTTCTTTTATGTCAAAGAAAACAAGTTCAATGAGAAATGAATTGGTAGTCAAGCTTTTCCAGGTGTATTTTACGATTTATGATCAATTGATAAGTTTTCTTGGTGTTGATGGTTGGTCAACAACTCTATTTTCTTTTGAGCAAATAAGGGAGAACCTTTTTGCCTTTTTGTACATTAAACTAATGTTGAATAATTGAATGACTAGTGTGCATTTTCACTACACTATTGTGTATTTTCTCTCTCTATATATGTGTATATTAAGTTGGTTGATGGTATCATATGTAGTTTTAATATTTATGCATAATAATATTTGAGTCACGCACAATAATGCACGAGAAGTTGCACAATATAAATTATCAAAATTTTAATACACGGAAAATATAAAAAATAAAAAAGAAGAAGATATTTTCTTTGAGTTTCTTATATAAAATAATAATTATTAAATTAGTTATGACATCATTATTAAGGTTCTAAGTTAATATGATGATGTCATCATCCTCAAATCTAGTGGTAGAGAATTCATTCTCATTTCTCACCCACATACATATTCTCACTGGAATATAAAATTCGTGTTATAATTTCAAACCAAAATATAATTGTCTTTTCTTCTTTCACAATAACTCTTAACAATATATAAATCAAACTATATATAAATATGTGTGTGTGCGTGTGCAAGGTTTTATAAATAAAAGCCTTAGAATTTTTCTCGTGTAACTGTAAATACTATATTGAGTAGTTTGTTTATATACTTGTCGTGCTGAGCTAGCAACAGGGCACCAGAGACCAATGAGTAACTTGCAAATTTGTGTATAATTTCAAACCAAAATATAATTTTTCACAATTACTCTTAATAATATATAAACCAAAACTACCTTCCAATGTGTATTTATAATATAGGGAAAATTGTCAAAAACAATCCCTATTTTTTGATCAAATAGTTCAAAATTATGACACGAATATACCACAATACATTCACTATGAAAAAAATCTAATAAAAACAAATAAAATAAAATAAAAATATATTGGGCAGCAGGGTGGCTGCCGCCTGCCCCTGTTGCCGCTGCCACCGGCCGACCTCAAAATATGTTCCGACGAGTTTTCCTTTTTTTTTTGCCCAAAAATCTTTGTAGGCCAAAAAATTTATTATTATATAATTGAATTTCTTACTATACCAAATGATTTTTACTTAATATCTAAAAAGAATATCTGGTCACCGGACAGAATTTTTTATTATATGGCTGAACTTTTTTATTCAATGATCAAAAATATTTCTGATCACCAGAAAATATTTCTTAATATTTATGTCCGGATTTATTAGTATTTGTTCACAAATTTCTTACTTAATGTCCAAATACTTCCTACTTGATATTATTTACTTGATTGCAAAATCTTTTTGCTAGATGTGCAAATGTTGTTATGCATTTCTTACTTATTAATCACAAATTCTTTTTTTTTTTTTGCCAAAAAGAAAAAAAGAAAAAAGTCTTACTTGACAACAAATTATTGTTATGTATTTCGTATTTAATACAAGAATTATATAATTTATTACTTTATAGTGAGATTTTAACTTTATGTTCGAAAATGTAAGAAAAATTCTTATTTTATATCCTATAAAGTAAGAAAATTTATCACTTTATGTTCAAAAAATTAAGAAAAGCTCTTATTTTAGTGAATTTCTAATTTTATTTCCTAAAATCAAGACAATCTCTTACTTTATGTCCTAAAAGTAAGAAAAAGGCATACTTTATAATGAATATTTCTTACTTTAAATTTTTTGGGCCAAAGAAAAAAATTTCTAGAAAAAAAGAAATCTCGAAGTATTTTTTTTGGCCGGGTGGTCGCCGAAAAAATCTCCGGCAGCGTCAGTCGGACAGTGGCGGGTCGGCGGGGGTGGGATGAGGTAGTGGTTATTGATATTATTATTATTATATTGATAATAATAGTATTATCATTTTAATAGGGCGTAACCTTATAATTGTATATTTAGGGTTGAACTTGACACTTTGTATAATTGGTTGGAGTATTTGAAGATTTTTTTTTCTCCCATGTAGTATATATAATACTAAATAAGTCTCAAAACTTGAAATCAGAAAATAAAAAACTAAAAAAACTATGGATTAATAATATAAGTCTTTAATTTTCTTTAAAGAAAGTTAAATAAATATAAAAAATAAATATGTACTCATGAATAATTACTTAATATATTTAAATATAAAAAATAAAAATTTTTAAAATATTATAAAATAAATCAAAATAATTTTAAATTAGACAATATAAAGTAAAAAGTGTGAGTAACTTCTAAATAATTATTCATAAATTTCAAAAAAATGAATTTATAAAATAGTATAAATTTATATTATTATAATCTTCTCAAAGTGATATATTTTAAGAATAATGGCTTATTAGGTTTTAACTTATAAGTTAAAAAAATGATTTTCTCAACTTTATATTAACAATTTTTTTTCCTTGAAAATGAATATTGACAAACATTATAAAAAACTCCCAACTAATTTTGTGTATATCACGGGTAAACACCCTCGAAAATTATTTGCCATAATGGTGTAATTATAAATAGAATGAATAATATTACAATACGTGTGTACTCAGTTTTTATTTTTTTTACTCTTAATCAATATTACTCTTTTACCAATCTCATGTAATACTTTTTTTTTAGGGAACTCCTAATTAGATTATTATGTATTTTAAACATTGATTTAGTGATTGACACTGCTTGATCTGTACATAGTATAAAAAGTTAAGATGTGATTTTAGTGTTTTGAGATGATGCGATTTAACTTTAATCAATTACCGAATCAAATAAGATGTTCAAATGCTCATATAATATTCTTATCTCGAGCAAATCTATATAACACACGAGCCTTAAACTAGACTAAGTATATATTAAGATCAACATAATATTTTGTTTGCTAGTAGTTGTTGTATATCGTATGTTGATAGTTAGACGTGAGGCCTTATTTCTATATAATGAAACATAAACCAACTTATGTTATGGATTTGAAATTGTCAAATATTATATAAAAATATTATTAATGTTTAGTGGATTATAAATTACTTATTTATAAAATCTCTGTTGCAATATGTTTTGTGATTTAAATTATATTATATATTTATTCAATTTGTATTTTATATTATTATCACTTAGTTACCTTTTTCTTAATTTCCTTTTTTAAGAAACTCTTAATTACCTTAATTAAGATTGTTTTAATTGTAAAAATAGTCTAATTAAAATTTATCTAAATGGGATACATTTTTGAGAAAAGCTTAATAAAAACTCATATTTAGAATTTCAAATAATACAAATAAAATAAATTATGAAAATATAATAATAAAATTATCTTACAAGATAATCTTAGTATGTAAAGATTATTAAAAAAAAGTAATTTAAACATGTAAATGAATTGCATTAGCACAGACTACGACACGCGCACGTGACACAACATATTGATACGAAATAGCTAATACGATATGTTTTATTAACATAATATTGCAATTATGTTTTCAACTTATCTAATTTGACTTGCTTTTCGATAATTATTAGGTGAGTTGTATAATTTTAAAAGTTTTTGAAAATTCAATGTATGTTAATTTTTAAAATGTGTATGTTTTTTAATTCAAATATATAATCAAGTTGTTTTGTTTCTTATTTTTTAAAATTAAAATAAGTTTATTTGTTTATTTTGTAAATTATATAATCAATTTTGGTTATGTGCATTTTATTCTTAGGAGGATACATGGTTTGAACATTTTACTCTCATTTTATACATCTTCATATATAATATAGTTGTTGCAAGATATTCACTTTAGCATTATTAGCCAAATGATGTATGCGTTCCATAACCGAAAACCTAAACCCATCTAGAAAGATCTGAAAATCCCTCCCCGACCCTTCCATAGATGACTTGAGTTCACACTTACAATTTTGGCTAATTCACTTTGTCAAATATGATTAAATTAAATAAACATGTTAGAGATTTTCAACTCATAATTGTCTTCGTTGTCTGGAAACAAGTAATTATATTATGAGAGTGATCGTATCCGTGAGTTCTTTGTGGATTGATTCTCTTGAAAAGTCTTGTTATGAATAAAAGAAAAAAGCTCATAAACTTTAACGGTGGGCCTTGTTAATGGGCTAGCCAAGACAATGTCTCTTGACTTTGTAAATGCAAGTTTTTGTGCAACATATTATTCTTACCATGTAGTTCTGATAATTCATTTACAGTTGAATATGAATATCTTTCTGAATTTCCAAATATCCCTGATTAAAAGCTCCCCAAAATTGGAGATGCTGATTTTATTATAAGTGTGATGATTCATTAATATTTCTTAATCATTGTAGTAAGACTAAGGAGTTAAAAAAAAAAAAAAAAAAAAGGAGCTGAAACTAGGAGAAAAATGCATCAAATTAACATATATAGTAACTAAATGAAGACAACAAATTAAGTAGTGATGAAATCATAGAGATGTCATCTTCAATCAAACAAAAAACACGACCGAAATTTGTATCGCAACACGACTTGCGGGCACGAATTTTCACTCCTATGAAATACCTTTTGGGAACTCCACCACCAGCGAGTCACCATGGACAGATCCCTTAGTCAAATAGTGCAACACAGTCTCAGCCACTGTCTCCATTCTTGGATATAAGCTTCCGTAACGTCCTTCTGTCAATTTTAAACACTTGATATGCGGAAATGGAGATGGACTTTGTTCCAGGAGGTGAAGATCCATTGCAAGAACCTTTATTAATTTCCACAAAACAAACTGGTTATATTACATTATATGTACTGCTAATTTCAATAATGTAAAATGCTATTTTTATTCTTCCAGGCATGCAAGATTTTCTTAATTAGCACGTACATGGCTCATAAATAAAAAAAATTCAAACATCAATACAAGTTTGTTTTACCTGTATGGTGTGAAGGGTTAATGTAACGAACTTTGCATTCCCAAGTTGTTGCAGCATCCTGACCAAATTGATGGGCATCTTTTTCTTGATATCATCTGTGTACGGCGATGCAAGAACTGCATAAATATCAAAGTACACATCCTCCAAGCTAGGCAAATCCATCTCCGGACATACTAACGAAATGTACCCTTCATACCTAAACGAACTTAGCACCGGAGCTGATATCCGTTCGATCTTTGCTTGGCGAGAATATAATGGATGACTGAACGATATTTCCAGAGCCCTAAGTTTCGACGAACGGATGATCAGACCAGAAACATCGCAGTCACGAATAGTCAACTCCTCCAAGCTAGGTAACCCGGAAAAGGGCTCTGTCGGGAAACGGTAAGGGTCGTTGATATCGTCTCTGAACCCAAAGGAATCGAGGTGAAGTGTCTTGAGATTGGGCATGATGATGAATGGTTGTTTGGGCACGACAATACTATTAGTATACTGCTTCACCTTGAGTACCCGTAGCGTCTCGCTGGTGAAAAGGCCAAGTACTTGAGAGCAGGCGTACGTAGTAGGATGACAATTCGCATCGATGTCGAGGTGTCGAGCGCCGTGACGGGTCGCGTAGTCGATGCATTTTCCCACGAATATTGAATCTGTCGACCTGTCCTGAGACGCTAGCCTAAATCTGTCGATGGTTGAGGCGTGGTCGTGGCGGGAGAGGAATTGGGTGACGGATCGCGTGAAACGAGACATGAGTTCGGGGTTACGATTTGACAAGGTGGGTGTACCCTTGCGGCTCTGGAGGAGGAGCAATTCGAAGTCGAAGGTGAGATTGGGCAAGGAATAACAGAGGCGTCGCCATCGGCTGGACAGGACGCTCGTCTGAACGGCCTGTTTGGTGTCGACTGAGGAGAGGATTTGGAGAAGGATGTCATCGGGTAGTTTGCTGATTCTGTCTCGGTCCGTCGACGATTTTGTTTCTTGTTGCGCTTTTTCACAGTTTGTAGGCCATATGTGCCACCAGTAATTTTTCATATTGAGATGTTGGTTGTGTTTGTTTTGTGGTGGGTTGGAAATCACAGACACTCTATTGAGCTAGGTCGAATGTAAGTGCTATTAGTTAAACAACTAATTGACCCGTTGTTAATTAATTGTAAGATAATGACTTGACTTTTTGTGATCAACAACAACCGGTAGTCTGCCACATTCAAGGTATCCGTGAATTTATTCTCGTGATATATAGTGAAGAAGAAAAGTCTTCAAATGAAAAGCTCCTTATTATGATATTTGTGCATTATGTTATGTTATTCTTACCATATGCATGTATTTGAATATGAATATTCAAAGTTTCCCTAATTAAAAAAAAATCGATTAATATGTGACTTTTGATGCCTTGTTATGCATTTCATCCACCTGACTTAGAATTCAGAACAAAACTATGTATCATGCAAAACGAATTGCATAAGCAAATAGAAAAGAAAAGAAAAAAAAAAAAAGAAGAAGAGCCAACAACAAAAATTAATCATGTACAAATGCATCGGTTACGCAATCGACCACGGCGCGATATGGTTCGAAGATCAATTGTTTTCTTGCGAGGAGAAGGTCCAACGGATATCTGCTCCGGTGCTAATCCACATATTGCTGGAATTACAAGAATCAATTGTATGAAGTTGAAAAGAAAAATGCTTTGTTTAAATGATCTGGTGATTCGATATATTTTTATTTTAAATCTGCATTTCAGAGATAAAAAGGTATACGATCTTTATGAGGTTTGATGAATTTGTGGCGTTATTTTTTGACAACCAGAGAAAATACTTTTGTCGATGGTTGTAAATTGAATTAGTTGGACTTAAATATATAATTACAAGGTTACTCTATTAAAATAATAATAATAATAATAATAATAATAATAACTACTCTATCCATCTATCCTACCCAATTTGAAAAAATTTCGATTTTTTTTTTTAATATTTTTTTTGGCTCAAAAAATTTAAAGTGAAAAACTCACTATAATTTAAGAAATTATCATACATTTGAAAGATTTCTTACTTTTCCTGATATAAAGTATGAATCACTNAACAAAAAAAAACCAATGGATTCCCTCGGTAATACATGCAAGTAATTTTGTTTGTTTTTATTTATTACATATATCACCTAAAATTGTATATTATATTTTAAAAATAATTATATTGTAATTGTATATTATTATTTAAATGTGTGTTACAATTATATTTTTATTGAAAATGATATATATTGAATTAAGATATTAACATATTAGACAATAAAAAGTTAAAATAAAAAATAAACTTACAAAATTATTATTGGTATTAAATAAATATGCATTTTATATGAAATATTTTTATTTAAAATAAACTACATGGAATCAAACAATATAGTAATTTATAGATAATCTCATTATTAAAAAATTTAAAAAACCTTTAAAAAATAAAATTATCGATCAATTTGTAATTTGTGATACGAAAATAAGAAAAACAAATACATGGTATATTTAAAAAAATTAGGTTACAGTAATTTTATTTATTATTACATTTAATGCTATTACACTTTATTATTATTTTTTTTCTTGATTTCTTTTTTATTTTTTAATAAATAAAAATAACGAGGGGATTATTTTCCCTCATTATGCCCCCAGTAATTACCGAGGGCAATAAATACCCTTGATTTTTTTGTTTGAAATAATAAAAAAAAACTTAAAAAATGTAATTATCGATCAAGTCGTAATTTAGTGATTCTAAAACAAGAAAAATAAACACATGGTATATTTTTAAAAAAAAAGAGAGAGATTACATTAGTTTTTAATTATTATTACATTTTATTATTATATTTTTGATTCTTTCTTATTATTTTAGATTTAAAAAAAATCTTAAAAAATATAATTATCGATCAATTTGTATTTTTTATTAAATTACATTTAATGCTATTCTTCCTTTCTTCTTCTTCTTTGATTTTCTTAAAAAAACAAAACAGAGGGAATGTTTTGCCCTCGTTATTTATCGAGGGGAAAAATAATAAATTTTCTCGGTAGTTTTATTTTTTAAATTAAAACAAACTAAAAAAATATTGTCGACCAATTTTTTTTTTTTTTTGTGATTTTGAAACAAGAAGAATAAACACATGTTATATTTTAAAAAAATAATAATGAGATTAAGTAAATTTTATTTAGTATTACTTTTAATGCTTTTTTTTTCTTGATTTTTTATTTATTTAAAAAAAATGAAAATACCAAGGTAATTTTTTCCCTCAATAATTACGGAGGGAAACAAATGCCCTTGGTATATTTATTTTTTCAAGAAATTATGAAAAACTCAAAAAATTGAAAAACAAATATAATTATCGATCATTTTTCTTTTTTTGTGATTCTATAATTAAAAAATCTAACACATGGTATATTTAAAAAAAATAATAAAATCACATTAATTTTATTTATTATTACATTTAAAGTTATTATGTTATTTTTTTCTTGATTTTTAAAAAAACTAAAAAAAATGTAGATATCGATCAATTTTTTTATTCTTTTGATTTTAAAACAAGAATAACAAACACATAATATATTTTAAGAATAAAAATATTATATTAATTTTATTTAGTATTACATTAAATGCTTTTTTTTTTTGATTTGTTCTTGATCTTTTTTATTTATTTTTAAATAAAACAAAAATACCTAGGAAGTTTTTCACCGTCAGTAATTAAAAATATAAAAAATTCTCTCGGTATTTTTATTTTTTTAAAAATAAAATAATAGATATAATTATTGCTTAATTTGTATTTTTTGTGATTTTAAAATAAGAAAAATAAACACATGGTATGAGATTATATTAATTTTTTTTATTATAACATTTAATGCTACTATATTTTTAATATTATTCTTTTGATTTTCTCTTGAGTTTTTTTATTATTTTAATAAAAAATGAAAAAATATAATTATCGATCAATTTGAATATTTTGTGATTTTAAAACAAGAAAAACAAGCACATGATGTATTTAAAAAATAATGAGATTACATTAATCTTATTTAGTATTACTTTTTATGCTATTTTTCTTCTTACCTTTTTTGATTTTTCCTTGTTATTTAAAAATTAAAATACCGAGGACATTTTTTGCCCTCGGTAATTTTGAAAATAATTAATAATAATAATAATAAAACCGAAAGTTTGAAGATGCCATTGGTATACCGAAAGGAATCGAAACTCCCTCGGTCATATCGAAGGTATTTTGGAGCCCTCATTTTTTTTCTTTCTTTTTTTAAATTCCCAAAGTTATCAAGGGCCAAAAACGTTCTTGGTATTTCCTTCGATAATCGTAATTAAAAACATTGGTGCCGATATACCGAGTAACTTACCGAGGGTACCAATACCAAGGGATGAATCCCTCGATAATAAGAACCCTCGGTAAATCTTTCGATAATTCACCATTTTTGAGTAGTATTTTTTTTTTTAACATTTCCAGACATAAAGTATGAAATTTTCGCTATAAAGTATTTTCTTTTTTGAAAATAAAAATAAGAAATTGTCTTACTTTTTAGGACATAAAATACAAAATTACATTATAAAGTAAGAATGTTTCTTACTTTTTTGAATATAAAGTAATAATTCTTCTTACTTTCTTGGATATAAAGTAAGAGATTTTCTTACATTTTCGAATATAGAGTTAAAAATTCGACTATAAACTAATAAATTATCTGTTATTGTATTAAGTAAAAAATCCATAATAATAATTTGCAATCAATTAAGATTTTATTTTTATTTTTTTGGGACAACAAATCAAAAGAAATTATGTTTAATAAGTAAAAAACACATAACAACATTTGCATATCAAGTAAGAACTTTTCGCAATCAAGTAAATAATCTTTTTATCAAGTAAGAATTTTGGGACATTAAGTAAGAATAATATGCCTACGACCCGAGTGGTCATCGGAAAAAATTGTATTCTTATACCATGGTCGTCTCTGTGTCGCTGTACAATTGTGCAAAAAAAAAAAAAAGGTAACGAGCCCCCCCTCCACCGCAGTTAGAGCTCGCAATGGGCTGGGTCGGTCCCGTCGGGCCAACGTCAAAAATCATCGGGCCGTGATTTCGTCGGCCCAAGCCCTGCCCATCATAGGGTATATAGTGCAATTTCGCGGGCCAAATCGGGCCTATTGGGCCGGGCCAAAAATGGCCCGATTTTTTGGGTCTGGTATTCCAAGGCCCAAGTTCGGCTGAAATCGGGTCGGGCCTAAAATTATCGTCTCTAACTGCAGTACCCGCCAGCCCGCCACCAACACCTGCGAGTTCCGAAATCGAACGCCACCATCACCGCTCAACCACCAGTTAACAGCCTCCACCATCGCTGCACCACCAGCCGCCACATACATTATTTATTTATTTATTTATTGTTTAAATACTTAATTAATTATTTAAATACATAATTGTGATTTATTTTTAAAATGCTGATTATTGTTGGGTTTAATTAGCAATTAACTCAAGAAGTTAGGGTTGACTTATAATTATTTAAATAATTTTAGGTTGGTTTAAAAAATTAGGGTTAGTTTCGGATTTATTTAGTAATTAATTCAAATTTAGGATTGAGTTATAATTATTTAGATAATTGATTTTAATTTTGAAAATTAGATTTAGTTTGGGTTTAATTAGTGAATATTCCAAAAAATAGGGTTAAATTATAATTATTTAAATATTTGGGGTTGATTTCAGAAATTAGAGTTAGTTTAGAATTTATTTAGCAATTAATTCAAAATTTCGGATTGAATTATGATTATATATATAATTGAAGCTAATTTCGAAAACTAGGGTAGTTTGGGGTATAATTAGGAAATATTTTCAAGAATTAAGGCTAAATTATAATTATTTAGATATTGAGGATGATTTCAAAAATTAAGGATAGTTTGAGATTATTTAGCAATTCATTCAAAATGTAGGATTGAATAATAATTATGTAGATAATTGAAGATGATTAAAAAATTAGGGCAGTTTCGGGTTTAACTACGAAATATTTCAAATATTATGGTTAAATTATAATTATTTTGATATTTGGGGTTGATTTCAAAAATTAGGGTTAGTATGGAGTTTATTTAGCAATTAATTTAAAATTTAGTGTTTGATTATAATTACATAAATAATTGAAATTGATTTCAAAAATTATGGTAGTTTGGGGTTTAATTAGGGAATATCTCAAAAAAAAAAGGGTTGAAATACAATTATTTAGAAATTTGGGGTTCAAAAATAGTTAGATACTTAGGGTTGTTTAATATTTATATTATGATTCGTGAATAATACGTACATGTTGTGATTGGTTGGTGTATATGTCGGTGATGACGTGGTGTACATTCGACGGTCGGGAAGTTCCGTCCCTCTAATAACGATTTTATTTTAAATGTGATGAGGGTTTTAAAAAGTGTGTGGTGGTAGTTTTGAAATATCGTGGTGGTCAACAAGTGAATATTGTGTTTAATCAATATATATATTATGATTTGTGAATAATATTTATATGTTGTGGGTAGGTCTTGGGTGAGACCGGTATCATAGTATGAGACCACTTTTTACCAGATTCATTAATTAACCCACCCAACCCATCCGACCCGCCCTAACCCATCCATTTAATAAATAAAAAAAGAAAAAAAAAATTAATTTTCTATCACAAACGCACAACAAGTGTGCTCCCCCCACCTCCAGACTCAGGCCGCCACTTCGGATCGTCGGCCGCCACCTCCGACCGCCGCCGGCCGCCACCTCCATTATTTACCGGCGATATTTTTTTACAAATCTTATATCGTTGTAATCTTCTTGCCTCCCTCGTTCCAAATTCTTAATTGGATTTATAATTTAATACTCCAATCTACATATATCTGAGATCAAAGTCACAAATTCATCAAATTTAACCTCCAATTTACAGCGACTTACCGAAAGAAATTTCGATTAAACAAAACGTATCACATAAACGAGTAATTGTCTCGATCCACTCTACAAAACTGCAAATTCAATCAAAAAAAAAAAAAAAAAAATATCGCCGGAAAAAAAAATCTGCCAAGTTTTAAGTATTACAAAAGTAGTTAAAAGTATCATAGATTCAAGTAAAAGTATCACAAAATCGACACATGTTATATTTTATATTTTTACATCTTTTTTTTTTATTACAAAAATCAAAGTATTATAAAAATATTATTTACGAAATATAATTAAAATATTACATATTCTATAATTTCATTTCTTTTACTTACATATACGCATTACATTAATAATAAATTATAAAAATTGATCGCGTATCACAAAATATATTAAAAGTATCGCATATTTTCTAATACTTGTACATTGTACTACATTTTGTAATAAGTGTATTCTGTGATACTTTTAATATCTTTTCTGATACTTTTAATATATTTTGTGATACTTGATCAAATATTATAAAAAATCATACTACTTTTGTGATACACAAATAAGTGTATTTTGTGATACTTTTAATATCTTTTCTGATACTTTTAATATATTTTGTGATATGATCAGATATTGTAAAAATTCATAATATTTATGTGATAAAAAATTCGTGTGTTTTGTGATACTTTTAATATATTTTCTGATATATTTAATATATTTTGTGATACTTGATCAAAAATTGTAAAAATTCATACTATTTATGCGATACAAAAATAAGTGTGTTTTGTGATACTTTTAATATCTTTTTTGATACTTTTAATATATTTTGTGATACTTGATCAGATATTGTAAAAATTCATACTATTTATGCGATACAAAAATAAGTGTGTTTTGTGATACTTTTAATATCTTTTCTAATACTTTTAATATATTTTGTGATACTTGATCAGATATTGTAAAAATTCATACTACTTTTGTGATAAAAAAAAAATATGTGTGTTTTGTGATACTTTTAATACATTTTTAATACTTTTAATTACATTTGTAATACTCTGAATTATTTATTTAAAAAAAACATACGTAATTATAGAAATCAAATATCAAGAATTATGTGATACTTCAACTATTTTTTGTGATACTTGAACAACTTTTTATGATACTCCAACAGCTCACCATCCAAAATCTGCATATAACATATGCATATTGATAAAATCATTTCAAAAGCCACATTAATACAAAATAAATTTAATAAACATCTCAACACCTGCACACACCACATCACCGGCAACACATATGCAACCAAAATCATAATTGTTGAGAGAGAGAAAGAGAGTGAGAAATCGAGACGAAAGAAAAGAAGAAAAGAGAAAAAAAAAGTCTACCTTCGTCGGTGCTCACCGACTTGAAAATATAAATTGATAAAATTGTAGATTGCAACATGAGGAGTTGAACGGTGATTTTCGATCTGAAATTGGCCCGATAAATCGTCGTAGATCTGAGGTCAAAATTAACAGTTTATAAAGTTTGACCTCAGATCTACAAAGATCGGAACATCAAATCGTAAATCTGATTTCAGATTTAGAATGAGAGCGTCAAGACGATTCAAATGGTATAATTTTTTTTGGTCGCCAGAAGACAGAGGCCGCCCAGACGACGGTGGCTGGCGGTGACGGTGCAAGAGAGAAACGGTGAAGATGGGAGGGGGCGACTGAGAATGACAGCAGATTTTTCCTTTTTTTCTTTTTTATATATAGGGTTAGGGGACGGGTGGGTGGACGGGCGGGTTGGACAGCGGACGGGTTGGACAAATAGGCATGGTAAAAAGTGGTCTCATACTATGAGACCGGTCTCACCCAAGTATTTGCCATATATTGTATATATCGATGATGATATGGAATACGACACCGGTCATGATAAATTTCAAAACTATATTCATAAATTGATTATATATATTTTTTAATATCAAATAAAGAGTTTAATATTTTTAATTATCTATTTATTTGAATATGATTAATTTTGAATGGGCACGGTTGCCGGAAATACAATCCGCCCGCACCCAAAACACGATGAAGATGGATTCTCGAAAGAGGGGTGTTTGAGTTTGGATTTGGGCCAAGCAAAGATTAGGGTAAATTTGTTGGGCCTTTGGGCTTAGAAACTTGGTTGGATTTGGGACTGATTCAAGTTGGGTTAAGAGCATCCCCAATGGGACAATGTGAATTCTTAATGACATGACAAATACAATATTATTATTTAGAAATCTTTTCCAATAGTAAATGTGAATTGTGTAAAATACTTAACTACTATTGGTTGAAAGGAGAGAGAAATAAATTAATTAATATTAAAAGATAAATAAATAAAGTAAAATATTAAATAGACAATGTCTAGCACACCATCTAAATGTAGATGGTGTGCTAGACATTGTCTACATTTTTTCTTACCACATAAGAATTTTAAGCTTATGTGATAATTTTTTTACCCCAATTCACATGCCATTGGAGATGCTCTAATAGGACTGCATATTGCTGACGGGCTATGCACTTGATGGAGACCGGGAGATATTTGATAGGTAACTTACTAGGTTCCCGATATAACTGATGAACATCATGTTAAACTATAATGAACATTTAGTAACAAATAAATTAATATTCAATTTAAAATAATGTTTCTCTTATATAATAATATAATACACCTAAAGTAAAACTAACGAACATGATGTAAAAAATGTTGAATATTAGGTAACAAATAAACCAACATTAATTTAAAAATTAATGAATTCTCACTAATTGAGTAACATACTATGCATAATATAGTGTACAACATAATGGCTGATCTTGGAACATGATGGTTTTGAAAGATCGAGAAATGATACACCAAAATTATTATTATTATTATTATTTTAATAAGTTGGGTCAAGTGATTGGAAAGTAGAAGATAAATTTCAAATAATTTGAGAGGTCTAGATGGCTAATCTTGGTGATGGTTTTGAATAGGCATGGTAATGGGTCAGGTCGGGTACTTAGAGGACCCGGACTCGCCCCGTCCACCCCACGGAGCGGGGCGGAACGGGTCGACCCGTTGTATTTATTTTTTTATTATTTTTATTAAATTTAAAATTAATTTAATATATAATAACATATATATTATTATAAAAATTAAATATAATATGAAAAATTAATTAAAAACAATACTAAAAAGTACAAAATCTTAATAATTCATACAAAATAAATATTTAAAATATATATAAATATATTTAAAAATAAAAATATATGGCGGGTCGGGTACCCGCAGGGCGGAGGCGATACCGGACCCGCCCCGCCCCGCCCCGCCACGAGGCGGGGCAGAATTGTTTGTCATCCCTAGTTTTGAAGGATTGGGAAATGATACACCAAAATTAGTTTTTTTTTTCCAAATAATTTAAGAGGTTTAGTGTTCGAACCCTTGTCAACACCCTTATAAAGTGTTAGTGATATTACTTGATCTACAAGCTCGTGATGATACACCAAAATTAGTTTATTATTGAATATTAGTATTATTTAATTAGTATTAGGATTTTGTGGTTAGTTTCTCAATAAATATGTAGGTCTTTTGAGCCATTTAAGAATAGCAATCAAATTTCATTTCAGCCATTTAAGAATGTCAATCAAGTTTAATAAAATGAATTGAGTTTTTTGATATTAATTAGTATATTAATACTTGATACACCATTGTTCACGAAGAAGAGTCTACGAACTATGTAGATGGGTCACCTCACCACCTTTATTGCTCGATATTTACGTTGTTTTCTTATGTTCACTCCATGGATATGATCTCATTGCATTATTCATTTCTAGACACGGAAGGAAATTATTTGTAAGAATCTCTAATGTATTTAATTAGATCCAATGTAATCACGTTACCTTACATTGACTATGTCAAATATTGATCACTAAAAGTCATTATTTATACAATTAACATTGGTGTCAATTAAGTAGTTTATTGCCTTCTGCACAACGTTACCAAGTATTTTCACACTTATTATTTTATTATCATATCTGGATCAAACCTTATGAATTAGTGTTAAGTGCAAGGGAAAAAGAAAAAAAACACAAAAAACTAGAATTGGAATCCAGCACAAAACTATGCATTATGCAAACCCCAATAGCACAAGCAAACAACAACAAGAACAAAAAAAAGTCATATGCAGATTTGCAACCACACAAACTCACACACACACAAGTCTATATGAAGAACTGGCACATATGGCCACTAAGATCTACGAAATGTGAAAAAACACACCAAAAAACATCGGTGGACGAAGATAGAATCAGCAAATTACCCGATGAAATCCTTCACCAAATCCTCTCCTCGGTCGACATCAAACAAGCCGTCCGGATGAGCCTTTTGTCCAAACGATGGCGAAACCTTTGCTATTCCTTACCCAATCTCATCTTCGACTTCGGATGGCTCCTCGCGCAAAGCAGCATGGACTTACCCTGGACAAGTCATAACCCCGAATTCATGTCTCACTTCACCCAGTTCGTCACCCAATTCCTCTCTCGCCGCAACGACACCTCAACCATAAACAAATTTGGACTAACGTCCAACGACATGCCAACGGACTCAATATTCGTCGAAAAATGCATTGACTATGCAATCGATCACGGCGTTCGACACCTTGCTATCGATACATATTGTCATCCAACGCCTCTCAGGTTACCCGACGGCCTTTTTGCCAGCCATACCTTACGAGCTCTCAAGGTGAAACAGTATACTTGTAGTTTTGCCGTGCCGAAACCACTCATCATGCCCAATCTCGAGACCCTTTACCTCGACTCCTTCGAGTTCAAAGGCGGTGCCGATAATCTCTACAGTTTCCCCAAGGAGCCTTTTTCCGGCTTTCCGAATTTGGAGGAGTTGACTATTCACAACTGCGAGGTTTCCGGTCTGATCATCCGTTCGGCGAGACTTAGGGTTCTGGAAATATCGTTCCAAGGTCCGTTTTTTTCGCGCGAGGAGAAAATCGAAGAGATTTCGGTTCCGGGGCTCGTTTCGTTCAGGTACAAAGGGTATTATTCGTTGATATGTCCGAAGATGGATTTGCCTTGCTTGGAGGATGTCTACTTTGATAATTTTGAGCATTTTGAAGCACCGTACACAGATGATATCAAGAAAAAGATGCCCATTAATTTGGTCAGGATGCTGCAACAACTTGGGAATGCTAAGTTTGTTACATTAACATTCCACACCTTGGAGGTAATATATAATTCACATCTTATTGGAATTGCATAATTACCCCTTAGGTTCAGTCTAGTTACAAAAAATCCCAGTTATCTGTTACAAACCCCTTGAGTTTTTTTTTTTGTGGAAATATGCAAAATTGCCCGCTTTTGTAATCCAAAACTCTTTTATGCCCACAACGTAAAAAAAGATGTTTTCTACMMARTTTGAAACTGAAAGGTCTAAAATATCCTTACTTTCCATGGTCGCCCCAAACTATCGTCCCAAACAAATAATTTTATCTTAATCTTAAATCTTAATCTTATCTTTTCACCGTTTCTTCTCCGGCGATATCAAACAAAATCCGGCGATTTCAAAACTAAACAAACAAAATGTCTGAGTCTGACAAAACCCTAATTGCGAAACGGAAGACGAAGATGAGTGGGGAGGATAGTAACCCAAAAAGAACAAAAAAGAACGACGCTGGTCCGCCGCAAAGAACACGCCAGTCTGGCCCCGAGGTACCACTTTTTTTTTTTTGTTCTTTTTTTTGTTGGTTGAAGGTCAGATTCTTAACGAGAAATTAGGTTCGAGTTGAATAATTTGGGTCGAGTGCACTGATGTTTGATGTTTGGCTCGACATGATTTATTAGGGTCGGAAACTAGAAAACCTTATATTTCATGAAAAAATCTTTGGGCCGATAGGTGATAACACTTTGGGTCGAAGGGTCAATAATGTTTGGATCGAGGAGGGTGGGTAGCCGAGTTTAGGTCGATCTAAATATTTTTGGGACGAGAAGTCATAGTTATTTGAGTTGAATATTTTCATATTTGAGGCGATCATGTTTATTTGGGTCGACCCGAATACATGTATGTATGTCTCGGGCGAGTCGTTTAAATATTTGGATCGACTCAATTGATGTTTGGCTCGATATGTTTTGTTAGGGTCGAAAGATACAAAACTCTTGTATTTCATGAAAAAAACTTTAGGCGGATAGTGATAATAGTTTGGGTCGATTTGTCAATAATGTTTGAGTCGATAAGGGTTCTTAGGAGCGATCAGTGCAAAACCCTAATTTGAGTCGAGAGGTTCATTTATAGTCGAGTTGTTAATTTATTTGAGTCGAGAGGTTGTATTTGGGTCGAGTAGTACTTAATTCATATGAACTGTGTGTTTATTGTTATATTTTAATTATTTTTTTCAGGATAATTGGGAGTGGAGATGGAAGGAGGAACGATTTTGGTTACAAAAAATCAAATGTTTTGGGCAGATGTCAATGATGACGATGATAGCCGAAAGATTGCGGCAGATTGATCGGTTAGAGGCATTTCAA
>BMAC01000201.1:254673-270616 GCA_014905375.1 Phtheirospermum japonicum
TAAATACAAAACTTAATAACTTACATTGTGACTGCGGAGATCTCAAATCTTGATTCTCGCAACCGAAATCGCCTTCAAGTCGCCTTGAAATAGCCGTTTTTTTTCTTCTGATTGACGAGTTAATGGACGATAATATTAAGACGTTTGGGAAATTTTATCAACTTTAATCTATTCGAAACTTTAATCTCTTCGACCAGAACCAAATTAGGGATATTTTAGTCTTTTCCAATTGAAAATGAGTAGAAAAGATGTTTTGTTCACTTGTGAGTAAAAAAGAGTTTTGGCTAAATGCGTAAAAAAGACACGACCTCTTTTTTTTTGTTTATCCAACAATCTTTTGAATGTGCAATCACCTTAGACTTAATTCACATCTTATTGGAACTGCAGGTTTTGTAATATAACTACAAAAACTAACCCTTAGATTCAACCTAATTACGAAAAATAAAATAAAAATATTAGTTCTCTATTACAAAATACCCTCTTGAAGTTTGTGTTTACATGACAGGCTCTTGACACACACACACTCTCTCTTGAGGTTTGTGTTCACCTAACAAACTATTGAAGGTGCAATTTGTAAAAGATACATAATCTCATGGGGCAGTTTGTAATTTGAATGATTTTTTTTTTCTTCTTACTGTTTTGTTCTACCTGTAAGTAGGTTCTTGCATTGGATCCTGGTCTTCTTGAGCGAAGCCCAACCCCATTTCCGTATATCAAGTGCCTGAAGTTGAAAAGACAACGACGTTACTTAAATGACCCGGTAATGGACACGGTGTCACCGACACTGATGAACTACTTGACCGAGGGTTGTGCCATTGGTGACTCGGTGGTGGTGAAATTCTAATATTTCAAGACAATATCATTATGATTTTTTATTTATATATTTATTTTTTTGTGTGTTGTCAGGGATAAAAGAGTATAACATCTTTTTAAGGTCTCTCAATTTGTTTTCAGTTATTAAAGAAAATGCTGTGATGCAATTTTGGCACAATCTTAAGTCTTTTTTCTCATCTGTTGTTAATACACTAAGTGTAATGTTCAGACAATTAATATGATATTAGTATTATGTTTGTCATCTTATCTTTATTCACTAAATATTCAAAGCATCATTTAGTTTTGATATGGATTTTCAAAATTACATATATTTCAATCTACATTAATGTCAACATTTGAGGGGTATTTAATATTTCTTGACTGGGAAAAAGATAACGATTCGATACATAATCACTAAAAAGTCATTGTTATTTTATGATTAACATTTGTGTCAAGTGGTTTATCATCCTGAGCACAACGTTATCAAGTATACTAATTCCTACCTAATTCAGAAGACTTGGAAAATTCACCACAATGTTTACATTATAGCAAAATTGACAAATAATCAGTCAAAAACAGAAAATATGCAGAAAAACAGATAATTGCAACACATGTTAGGTTGAGATTATAAAATCCACAAAGAAGATAATTATAAGTTGAGATCTCTGACATATTTGATATTATTCTTATTATGTCGTCGTCTTTTCTCACTCAAGCCATGATTATTTTAACCAGATATTGCAATACTAATGCAATTTTAAGAAGGGATATAAAGGAACTGTAAATATCAAACATCCTCAATTTTCACTATGGAGATTTACAATCAATGTCACTTATAAAATAAGATTATAAGGAAAATTCCAACAGTTCGTATTTTCATGAAACATTTAATAGACGTATTCAATTTTTTATTTCTATTGCTTTGTTCTTTCCTTATCAGTCTCTCATGGCTTAGGCGGTATCTAGTTGTGGAGGCTAATGGTGGTTTGAACCAACAACGGTCATCGGTATGCAATTTGGAGTTTTAATTATCAGTTGCCTTTTTAGACGTTTCGATTTCTAGCATAATAAAATGTTGATTGGATGTAATCTATCAAACCATTACGTTATTTTCAAAACTCCAGAAAAATGAATCAAGAAGTCTTATTATTAAAAATGTTTTTTAGCCAATGCACTCTGTTTCATTGAAAGTGAATTGTTAAAGTTGCCTATATCCAATTTTTTCTAATCTATCAAATTGTGGTATTATCTTCAAGTTAAGTGTAATAAGTTCATGTAAAAGGCAAGACGGATTTAGTTAAGTGTTGCAGTCATATGAATTCAATCAAATAAAAGTTTGCTGTTGGATTTGGCGGCATTAATTCAGGGACTTGTATTAGAGACAACTGTGTTATTTAGCTATGCAAAGTGCCCAAATCCCACATCGCCTGGGAGAAAATATGAAAGCTGGAGACATGCATAGAAAAAGGCAGGCGCTTCAACTTAGAAGCTCATACCTTTCTCGGCCTTTTGGCTAAGATCAAGTGTAGTATCTGTTCTTATCAGTTTAATATCTGATATGTGGGCCATGTGCCCMCACGATATTAAATTTATTTTTTTAGGGGGAAGGCCCGTCTAGGTAGCTTGCTATCTGGGCCTTCCGCGTGTCGCCCATGCGTTGCACTATTGCACGGGCCTGGCGCACCCCACCAAATTAAGTATATAAATTTAATGGACCTTACCTAGATTAATTTGTATTCCTGATTCCTGATTTATAAACCATTTAATGCTTGGACGATTCCAATTCTTAAAATTTTACTGTATAACGTATTTTCAACTTATCAATTGAAAATTTGAATCTAGTTTTAATTTTTCTTTTTCAATTTGTCAATTCGTAGTAGTTTTAAACAATTTTCAAAAAGCCAATAATAAATTAAAAAATAATCCTCTTCCTAATTTTGTACAACGCATTTTGGGCTTACAATCAGCGAAATGATATGTATCAATTATTTATGATGATATGTACCAGTTATATGTGATGATATATATATTTACGTTATATACGATTATAAATTAAATTACTGGGTGCACCTTGCAAGGTGCATTATAATGACTCGTCCAAGAGGGAGGGCGCCGTTGGAAAGCACAAGCGGAAGCACTTTGGTTAGGATGTCTGCAATTTGGTATCGAGATCGAACATGTAGAACATGAACTTGGCCACAAACGACTTTCTCAGCGGATAAAAATGAATGTCCATCTCTCTGTGTTTGTTGTGTTGACGCTGAGCCGTATAGCTAGAGATAAATGACACTTGCATTGACACAATAATACGATATATATATATATTATATATAGGGTTGGGTTTCAAATGAGAACCCGTCATTATATGTGAACCTAGGGACTCATCTTGACCATTAGATTGGATAATCTTGATGGTTGAGATCATGACATGTCAGCATGGTAATAATGTAAAAAAATGCATTAATTAATTAAAAATGGTATTTTGGACATATATCAACGTTTACAAAGAGCACTAAATTGTTCTTTGGAAAGCACAATAGATTAAGAAAAAAAACACTACGATTGTATACAAAAAGCATTGCAAATTTCGTCTATAAACTGCAAATTCAAAATTTTGAAATTAAACTCAAATCTTCAACAAACCATAACTTTTTCAAATTTTATTCGTTTTGAATGAAATACATATCAAATTAACCACATTCTCAAGATCTACAATTTAAGATACATATTGCATGTTTTAAAACGTAAAAATATATATATATAATTAAAATATAAAAAAACTGGACTGATTTTAGCACTACAGTACTATGTAAAAAGCACAATGAACCTGGACATATAATTGCACTGTGCAATATTAGATCTACGGCCTGGATTGGTTCCTAGGTTCGCATATATTGACGTGGGATCTATTTGAACCTAATCCTATATATATATATATATATATATATATATATAAATAAGCATGTATAACTTAACGTGTTTGATGAATTTTATGTTAAGATAGCATCTAGATTTTGGTTTTTAGTAACCGTTTTCGGTGCACAACTATTCTCACAATATTCAAATCCAATTTTCTAACGTTCATGATTATATCTATACGTGGTTAAACAAAGACAGAATTGTTGAAAAGAGCATCATATGTCCGTCCAATTCATATGTTAATAATACGTAGGCCGATGCTGAATAGTTAATCGTGCATTCGTTGAAATAGCTTGGCCTCGCAATTGCTCGTGAATCATTTCGAGCGTCTCATTACTCCATGGACGCTTATCTCGCCCCATCCACTGTTTACATCCATAGTACCACTTGGTACACCTCCTTATATGCATTTGCTCTAGGCAGATTGCACTTTTGAGTATGTACAATGCAAACTCCATCTTGGGTTTTGTCCCGCCATGTCCGGTAATTTCCACTTTCTTCAGCTCCGAATGAATTACTGCAACATCCGAACTCGTCACTTCTCCCCCATCATCGTAATCCAAATACTCAGTCTGCAACAATAATCAGAACAGACATCTTTTTAGTATATTTACAAACCAAAGTAGAAGAAAGAGATCATTAGTATCTGTTGTATTGTGGCTTAAATTTGAGAAAGTCACTGAAGTTGCAGAATCAAACCCCACGTAGTTTATAGATATCTTACAATCAAACTACCTATTTCTTAGAAAGAGCCTCTTAAAACATAAGACATGTGCACTAGTCCATATATCCACACATTTGAGAGAAACAGAAATAGAGGCACCTCTCAGTCTAACTTGTCAATATAGCTAGACATT
Organism: Phtheirospermum japonicum; assembly: GCA_014905375.1. Taxonomy (NCBI): domain Eukaryota; kingdom Viridiplantae; phylum Streptophyta; class Magnoliopsida; order Lamiales; family Orobanchaceae; genus Phtheirospermum; species Phtheirospermum japonicum. The sequence continues at coordinate 259,263 of BMAC01000201.1, forward strand.
CTTTCAGAATTATGCTGATCAAGACACCAAAAAAATAAAAATAAAAAGTTTCAAAACTTACATCCAAGTGAAAGTCTTGTAGGAGTGGGCAACTTTCTAAAAATGGAGCCAACGAAAGCAAATTGACTCTCTCTGCGACATAAAGGCGTAATGATAATTGCCTAAGATTGCCAAACCCCATTATTCTGCTGCTAACCTGAGAATTAAGATGAAACGAGGGTGAATAAATAAAGTCATGTATATATATATATATATATATAACCAAGCATCGACGAGTTATCGAATAAAAAATAATAATTAAAAAGAAACTCATACCTGACAAATATCACCTCGACTAGAAAAAATTAAGGATTTCAGGTGAGGCAAATCTCTGACAAGATTTGTACAAACAMTAGACATTGTATTTTTGTTCCGAAAATTAAGAAATACACTTTGCAGCTTAGGAACATGAACAAATATAAAATTAACCACTCGAGGATTCTTAATCTCAAATGTAATGAGATTACAAGCATAGAATTCAATCTCCTCTATACCTTTACAACCTTCCATCCAAATGCTCTTCAATTGGAGATTCGAGCCACGGATATATAATTTGGAAGGAAGAACACAACGAGCAAATGACAATGAGTGTAGGCTCAAGCAATTGGACAAAATGCATTCCAAAGCACCATCAAATACATCAACACCATCAAATTTAATGTCTTTGAGCTGGGAGTTATTATTGGTCGCAAAGAGCAAAACGACAAACTGATACCTCTCAAAGAGGGTATTTGAGAAATAAGGTGATATGAACATGAAAGACCGCCAAACTTGATACAGCATGAACAATGGAGAATCACAAGTCTTTCGACGCCTAATCTTCCTAGAGAATATATGAATTGCTCATATCGATCCGAGTGTAATAGTTTCGTGAAACAACAACTAAGTTCAAGAGAACAGATCTTCAAACCGGAACGAAGCCTCAAGAATGTATCCACTCCGTTAATGAACATGTTCGGGTCGTGAGGACAAGAAACGGAACGTCCGACAAAGTGTTAGCAACGGAAATCAACGTCGGGAACAAATTTGTAAAGGCTTCGCCACCTGTTCGACAAAATGCTTGTCCCAACAGCGTCTTTAGTCGGCACACGAGCGATGATCATAATCAGAATATCATCCGACAGTTGACTAATGATGTCCTCCTCCTCCTTGCTTGCTGCAGTTTGAAATCCAGCCAGCGTAAACCATGATGGGAACTCTATGGGCAGCAGCCTGGAAAAAACCATTGCCCCTAAGAGGGGGAAAAAGCAACATATAGCAGTCAACGAATTCTAAATATCAAACACTATATATATCTATCATATTTACCAACTATTCTATCTCTCTATTTCTCCTTCTCCTCTTCCAAATTTAAATATAATACAATATTATTTACTTTTCTTACATATTACAATTAACAAAAAAAAGGTTTTAAATCATACAACAAACAAGTATCACATGCACGATTTTGAACCAGAATCCAAAAAATCCTAGTCTAAACATGCATGAACGGCAAATCAACAATAATAAATACAGAAAATTAAATATATTGACATAAGCACCTGATCAAGCCAACAGGTCGAACCTTAATTGAGTTTTTATCAAGGTTTAGAGTAGAGAGACAAGTTCTGAGGACGGGATAATCTGTCTTGAAGTTGATTGATTATATATGTGGTTATGAATACAAAGATATATTTTGAAAGGAAAGCGCTCCATATTTGGGTGTGCCCTCTTTCATAAATTAAGTAGGATGTATTTCAGGATTTTTATTGAACATTTTTTCCATATAAACTACATGTGATATAAGGCCCATATAACTCTTCAAAATCAGGGCTATAAATAATTTCAAAATGAGATTCAGCTTCAAAAACAAACCCAACCAACTAAATTAAAAGATAAAAGGGAGAATTCCCATTTCATTTGTAAATTTATTTGTGAGTATAGGTTGTCCATAGTAGTTCAAAATTTTGAAAAGGTTACAATTACTTAGGTCTGCACTTGCCATCTACCTTCATACTGCAAATTAGTGGTCTTTGTTAATGTAGTTTGCTATTTCAAAGTAGTTTGTAATTGTACCTCCTATCGCAGCATTGTTAGCATAATTTGCTATTTCATTATTCCTTCTTATTATTCCATACTCCCTCCGTTTTAAAATAAATGTTATTTTAGAAATTCAATTTTATTGTAAATTAAGTGTCGTTAAAGTAATTAATTGATTGAGGATATGTTGGTCAAATATTATGTTCATTAATTTTGAAAAAAAGCTCTAAAACGACACTTATTAAGAAATGAAAGGAGTACTACTTAACAAGATATTTGCTTTATGCAGATTTGACCGACTATGGAGGTACTTCAAATTCACCTCAAATGAAAAATGCATAAAACCCTTAACATTTACAAATCCAAAATCCCTTTTGCATCTAAAAAAATGAGATTTTTTGCGTGGTCAATACAAAAGAATGTTTGGTTGGCGAGAATCGTGGCTTCATTTTGATTGAAAAATGATTTCTAGTTGAATAATAATTTCCAAAATATAAAGTTTAAACCTCTGCTTTCGAGAATAACTCTCCCAAAGGTTTACTAATTATTTGACTGTTGGCAGGGAAGCGTAACGATTTGGGCACTGTCTCGGAGAGAGGCTCGGTGAAGTAGACATGTCTGTGAAGATGCGAACTACCTGCACTTGACCCTTTGTCCCGGCCATTGTAGCACGTGTGTCGCCCAAATGTTCTGTGTAATTATGGCTGAGAGATGCTCGTGTGATCGTAGAATACTGTGATCGTGTAGGGGCCACAATAGATTGCTTTTGTCAGATGATGTGCAATTATTATTAGACCATTCTTTACATGTTTATCGATTGCATCTAGTTTTGAATCTTACACCATTGTAGTATCGAACAAGTGTACGGGGTAGTTCAAAAAATGTTAGCCACTTTTATAGCTTGCTATTTCAAATTAGTTTGTAATAATTCAATTATGTAGCGATTTTAGTTTTGAATTATGTATATATCCCTTGTCCTTATTACCCAAGTCTACCCTTTGCGACTATTATAGTCTCGAATTATTAATCAACACTTATTGCAATTTTTTCGGTCAAAATAGTGTGGACAATCCTCAATCCCAATTCCACAAATGGGTACTAGGTGTAGTTTGCTATAACCAAGTGGTTTATAATTATAATTCAACCTCAAACTATGTCGTCTTCAGTTTACTTTCAAAATATTTTGTTTGCCCCTCATAGAACATTGTGATTAAATATTCCATTTAAATCAAAAGTAGTATCAAATTGTTGAACAAAGCATGGTTTGTAAATACACATACTTGTCTCCACTCGAAACTGATGAAAACATGTTTTCCCAATTCGTTAGTAGATTTTATAGTAGTTTTGAATTATATAGAGTGGTAGTTTCGAATTAAGCTAAGTTGCAGTTACTCAAACAGTGGTGGTCATTCTTGGTAGAATCTTAATTATTCATAACTACCTATCCAAGTTTATTGTAGTTTATATATTCCAAGTAGTTTGTAATTATACTTAATATTGCGGTACATGAGTTCAGTTTACTGTCAATTTGAAGGAGTAGTTTCGAATTACTGAATCTAGAGCTAGTTTTGGATTAAGAAACATGAGTTCGGGTACTGTTGTGCCGATTATAGTTTGCTAATATAATGTTATCTACGTAAATCAATCGGCAGTCATTCTTATTAGACTGACAAACGAAAATGAGTGTAGTTTTGATCACTCAAAACTAATATAGTTTCGAATTCCAATCACGCGAATTATTATTTTTGGTATTTCAGACCTGTTTCTATTCTCAAGCTTGAAAAACCAAAGGATTTAACCAAATTGTGACTACCAAACATTTTAATGAGTTACCAACGGGATAACATAATGAATTATGGAATGATCGGAATATGAAAAAATTTTACGATAAGATAACATATCTTGTAATAAAAAGGGCAATTATATCCACCAATTTGTTTCATAATCAAACTTGGCCAGATATCATCGTGTTAAATGCACAAAATACTATCATACTACCACCATATTTTAACCAAAACTAACTACCAAACTTTTTGTAGTTGTCATTAATAAGAATTGTATTCTAAATTAGATTAGTCAATAACATTCAAAGTTTGCAGGGATGTGTAAATAATGCCTCAATGAGTTCCGCCTTTAGCCGACTCATGACATCACTGACAACATCAAGTGGCTGATAATACTAGACATGCTACATCAGAATTGCCTGTAAATAAAAAACACACTACATTAGTCAGGTGTCGGTTGATTGTCATGGTTTTGAGCAATGCGTGCTTGAAACACAAGAAAAAACACAATATGTAATACAAAAAACAAAACTATCAATGGCCAATCACATACTACTTAAAACAAGGCTTAGATTCTCATTCTTTTTTATTTGTTTTTTTGCTTGGAATCGACATCTCCAGGGGTACCCTGAATTACACAAATTAATAGTCAGAACTTCACACTAAAAACTCAAACTTACTGGTTCACTTATTAAGGATGTAGTCATTAAGGACAAATGAAATAATCATGTTGAATATATAAATAAAAGATTTCACACGCCAAGTCCGAACGTACTAAGCACAACCTCGATGACATCCATATTTGGCCAAAGTAGGAAAGTATAATAGTAAACCCACAATTCTAAACTACTTAAGGTTGTTAATATGAAGTTGAAATAGCAAACTACTTTCACATAAATTCCATCCTCCATCATTATACTAACTGCCAACTTGTAACCTCTATACTTATAAAAAACTACCCAATTTTTAATCATGTTGCATACCGACTACATGCTAGTTATTACCAACTAGTAACTCATTTCACTACTCGCAGAACAAACTACACGGCTAAATTTAGAATTACACATCTGAAAAAATAACCACAGTTGCAACTCGTGCTACCTCTAAAGTCCTAAGTCCTAATACCTTCCATAATTGCAAACTACTACTTATTAAATAAAAAAATAGCATATTATAGTTTTCTCAAAAAATCACCAATAAACAAAATAAAAAACATATTAATTTACAAAACATAACAAAATGATAACTTTAAATGAAAAATTAAAGCAAAATTGCTACTTGTTATTCAGAACTACTCATTCAATCACAAGTTTCATATTATACACATTCAATCATAAATTACTCACTCAATCGCAAACTACACGGCTAAATATAACACTAAAACATCTCACAACAAAATGAATTTTGCTACTTAACGCAACCTCTGGTATCAAACTACTTATTAACAAAAATCAAACTACATTAGATTAAATCACAACACTACCATCGAACGCTTTCACCAAGAACCCAAAAATAAATAAATAAATAAATAAATAAAACTACCCCCCCAAAAAAATTCATATCCGGTAACAATACTTACTTGGAATGTAGATTTTTTTCCCTCCTCTACATAATTCCAGTGTTATTTATTCCCGATTGATTCGACTATTTTTGGAAGAGAATTTCTAGGATTTCTTTTGTTCTCCTTTCGATTGCAAGAAATCATGCCATCCATTTCAATATCTGGCTGCTTATCAGACCTAATTTGTGAGTAATATGGAAATTTTTCATAGTTTTTTACGGATTCATACACCTATTCCCCGATTGCAAATTGCTTCCGAAATTCACTTCCTAAGAAGTGGGTTACCGTGTTTGAATTGGGGCAAAGATTTTCGAAACTCACTTCATACCAAGAGGAAAATCAATGTGATTCTACGATTAAATCCCAATTTCAAACTAATTTGGAGAATCAGCTCATTTTTTCTTCTGCAATTAGGATGGCAAAATAGGCGAGATTGCAAATTGGGATGGGATGGAATAAAGATACCGCAATTACATGTATGAGAGAGATATATAAAGGAAAGAGGTAAATGTGATATGCGGTGCATACTGATAGTGATTTTCACAGGGTACTATCGTCTAGTGTTAAGAGTATTGGGATTATTAGGGAAGTTTATAATGCAAAGGACTAATAGGATATTAATTGTATATTTTGGAGTAGTTATGAATTTTTTCGAAGATAAATACGTTAAGTACATATATAGTTAGGGGGCTGATATACGAGTTGTTATACCATACACCTGGGTGCATCTTACAAGGTACACCCTATAATTTAATTTATCATCGCGTATAACTGATACATATCATCACAAAATAATTGAAATTCTAAAATTCATATCTAAAATCTTAAAATAAAAAAAATAAACTTAAAACGAATAATTAAACCCTAAAAATGAAGAACTAAACCCTAAAATGAAAAATTAAACCCCGAAATTTAATATTAAACTCTAAACCTTAAATTTGTATCATATATCATCACATATAACCGACACATATCATCACATATAACTGGTAGAATGATAGATTTTTGTCGGGATTCTAAAATAGAAAATTAAATAAGTAAAATGAAAAACTAAACCATAAAAATGGAAAACTAAACCCTAAACTCTAAATTTTTTTCACATATCATCACGCATAACTACCATATATTATCATATATAACTGTCACATATCATCACGTATAACTCAATGATAATAAATTTCATAGGGTGCACCTAATAAATTGCCCAGATATACGCACACCAAAAACTTATTAGTTCATTCCACTTAATTTTTTTCATAAAAATGCCAAAAGTACCCCTCTAACCTTAATAACCCCAAAACTCAATTCATCTTCTTCAACCTCCATCACCACCCTGTCGCCGCCATAATGGAAAGTGTTGTACCTACTCCAGTTTCCACATGAGATGTGGTTGGAAGTTGGTTTGGAAGGTAATCGGTCCAACCTGTGGATAATCAATACCAATTTTATTCTTGATAAAAAGAGAATTATTAAATAGCACACACAATCTTTGAAAATTAACATGTAGAAAGTCAACTTCAAGGTACACATACTTGTTCTCTTTAGTAAACTTTCTCTACAACATCACAGGTTGTCGAGATATTATCACTTGACGCACTTGATTCAACATCAAAGCCCGAAGCCCGCCATCTCGATAGGCCACTGTCCAAAACCCAGATCCTATCATAACCGAATACTCGAAACATCCTATTTTTAAACAAAACCACATAAGTTTATTTTAGTTAACACAGGTGGCGGCGACGAAAAGTTGGTGATGGAGTTTGAAGAAGATAAATTGAGTTTTGGGATTTTTTAGGTTTAGAGGGGCAAATTTGATATTTTTATGAATAAATTTTTAAATGGGGTGAACTAATACATTTTTTGCGTGCCTATATTCGTTCCAATATAGTTACATATAAATATGCATCAATTTACACGTAAATTAAATAAAAATATTGATTACATTACATGTCAAATAAAAATACAGATATGTTGGACTATAGGGACTACATTGGTAGATGGAACTTAGTCCATGACCATATTTAACGGTATTTACCGGATGGGCTCTTATCTCGATACTCCACGGTTAATTTCACACAAATTAAAAAAAAATAGTAATTTATATAGTTAAAATATTAACATACATATTGTTTTTCAATTATGTCCTTTTCGAATTTATTAATATCATTTAATATATTTAGAAGTTAATATTGGAATTAGTATATTTAACATTGAAATATTAAAATTTTGCATTGTAATTATGATTATTTTATTTACCATAAAAAACTCTAACATTTCAAAACTACTAATTAAGAATATACGTGGAAACGAACAATTAATGATATATGAATTATGATAAGGACTATCTTTGCAAGGTGAACAAAAACATAATAAAGAATTATCTTTGTAGGACGGACCAGTATATTTTCATAATAATTTTCATTAAGAAAAGCCATAATATGAAAAGTCTAATATGCCCTATTTTATTTGTGCACTTTTCTTCTTTCATCCTCCCTCTTATTTTTCCTCTCCCCTTTTTCTTTTTCTATTTCTTCTTCTTTGTCTAGTCATCTGCATCTTCATCTCTCTCTCTCTCTCTTACACTGTACACACATGTCCATAAAGAACCAAAGAGAGCAATAACGGCGACAGGTGGTCATGCTGGTGATGGGTGCTCATGCATTTGTGGTGGCGATGGAGGCAGTGGAGGATCTGGGCGAGGATCTGGGCAGTGGGTGGTCTTGTCGGCCCTGGTGTGCCGATTCTGGACATGTTGTTAGGCGGGCGGCCGACATTCTTCGACCCTTTCGGCTACAGCTGATCGACTGTCGTTTTTATCTGTTGGCCCCAAAAATGGCCAGGACCTTCAATCCTCGGTGGTCGAATTTCATTTTCTGAACCGGCACACCAAGGCCGACGAACTCGCATTTCCTTCAGCAATGAGTTTGATGTTTCCTACGACAATGAGTTTGATGTATCTGAAATTGATTGTAACTTTCAGAGGCAAATACAAAAAAATAAAAATAAATAAAAAATAAAAAATAAAATTGGTGGGACATTAAGTCACGGACGCAAACAACCTAATAATAAATAATATCAAAAATATCAATAATTTGTTAAAATTATACTTAAAAAAATTATATTACACAACAATTACAGAATCTAAAATAATAATTAAATAATATATTATAACAGTTATTTTCATCGAGTTTTTATATTTTGCAGACTTATATACATTCCCATCAATATTAACATTAAAAAATGAATCTTTCTCTAGATACATAACCAAATAATTATTCAAAAATAACAAATCAACACTTGAAAATTCACATGGATAGAACTAATAAAGCGGCTTAATTTGTTTATGTCAAATGAAAAAAAAAATAATTTGCGGGATTAAAGGAAGACATACAAATTAATAATTTTTTACTTACCTCACATTTTTTTTTAAAGTTCTTGCAATTGTAAATCAATGTCTCTTAAAAAAATTCAACTAAAAAAAAAGTTTCACTTGTAGCGTGCCGCCACGAAATTTCAGTTTTCATAGGGCAATTAAACCACAAGATTTAAAGATAAAATAGAGTCTTCTTCCCACAAATCAAGTTAAATCACAACCATTTAAAAAATTCAAAGCCCAAAAGTATTTCATTTTACACCGACTAACAAAACCCCCAACAAAACTCTTTAAAAAATTGGGACACAATCACTTAATACATGGAAGAGCTCAAATCATCTACTTCAGTCAAATACATATACTTGAAAACTATTTTATACATACCTTCAAAATCTAATTCTAAAAAATTAAATTAGGTTTTCAAAATTTAAAGGGTTACTTTCATTCGTTATTTTGTTTCAGTAGTCTTGTTTAATCTTTACTACAATCATAATATTTTTCTTTTTTTAATTAATTGAATTTGGGCCAACACCACAATATGGCTTGGATAATTAAGAATTGTCCATCTTTTCGTTTGGCCAACTGCCCATTCGATTTGGACAAGACCACAACCCACAAGGTACGTTTGGTGGGGCACTTATTATAATTGTTGTAATTTTTATTCTTTTAAATTTCTAATACCAAGTTAGTTAAATAAACAATTAAAATTTTGGTGGGTCTTGTGCCACCCAGGCCCCACAGTAGATCTGCATCTGGTAACTTTGGAAGGGAGCACTTATTAAGAGAGAAAATTATATATTTTTGTGCCACTTTGTATAACAAAAAATAACATGATTACAAAAATATAAATACAAAATTAATATTAATAAATACCATAAAATATAAAAGTTTATGAAAGATATTCAATTGAGTATCGAATACATCTCTCTCCAACAGGAATACGACGTTCTTTTAAATTTTCAAAGTCTTCAATAATATCCCCCATACTCACATTTCTAGCAATTCCCCTCTCAATATACATCATTAATGCATCTAAGAGAAAATCACCCTCCATTTTACTCCGTAAGCTAGTTTTGACAATATTCATCGCATAGTATGATCGTTTTATAGTGATGGTAGAAACCAGAAGAATAATCACAAACACGATCACTCTGAAAGCACGTGAAAAATTATGCTCTCTTTTCATCTCATCACGGGTTTCATAAATAATTATGCAATAATTGGCAAGTCCAATTTCTTTACAAATTGCATATTTCACTCTCACCGAAAGCTCCTAAAGTATTTATTTTTGGATATCATGACTTGTATACTTGGCTTTTTTTGGGGCTTTAGAAATTGCTTTAGAAAGTTCGTCAGTGTACACATCCGAAATATCTACAAATTCAAGAAAATTACCATGATTACGCGAATCAAATTTCTCATTGTGGCATCTGAATGGAAACCCCTTGGAGTGCAAGCAACCGTAGTATATTTATATGAGCCCTTAACCATAAACGATTCGTTGAAACTTGTTAAAAACTAAATTTGTTGAACCTTTCTTTTATATGTTGTGATTGGTTCATCAAAACCTCACATGCCTTTTCAACACTACGATAAGCTGAAGATACATTATTTTTCCCTGTATGTCCGATTAAAGCACATGATTTTTCTCGAACCTTTCTCCAAATATCAAATCCACCAACAGTAAATGTAGTTTGTTTGAGCATGGAGGTGGCTTGTTGAAGATAAAATCAAAAAAAATATATTTTATCTTTAGCCGGTGAATACTCCAACCAAGGAAACAACTCATACCAACCGGGACTGAATCATCAAGGATGGTCAATATTATTATTTAATGGATACTTCTCAATAATGTGTTGGTATATATGCTTTTAGATTCAAATAAGCTCGACGAACCTCTTTCTTTTAGTTAGGARGGTACTCCCATATCTTTCGACGCAATCCTGGGTCACATTCTACAGAATTGAGATCAAACTCTTCATATTGTATATTTCTTAATCTTTTTGAAGGGGTTTCATATGGAAAATTATTGTTATCTGAGGCTGGAAATGGAGTTATAAGAGTAGTTAGATCTAATTCTTTTGTTCTTTTTCTTGGAAAAAAATTATCAACCATAACCAATTTCCCTATTTTGATGCAAATAAATTTTATTGAACAATATAACTATGAATTTATCAGAAAATAAGTAACTCATATTAAACAAAAATAGCAATTATCACAGGAAAATAAAAACAATTATAAAAAAGGATCAATCAACCAATAAATYAGTCCATATTCCATAATAAGATTCAAAAKCAACATTTAATAGTTATTCATCTCAATTACTCTACCCACAATGGATTGAAGGATCGAATTTCATCCAAAAATTTGACCAACAGACAACAAYTAATTATTATTCATCTCAGTTTCTCAATCCACTGTGGGTTGAATGCCCGAATTTCATRAAAACAATTCAACCAAARTAATAAKTCCTAGATATAAGAAAGAATATTTGAAAAAATAGAAAAATCTAAAAAGAACGATGACTAACAACAATAATGGGGAAAGGTGGTCAGCGRCTGAGATTRAGAGCAGTGTG
>BMAC01000201.1:276943-297869 GCA_014905375.1 Phtheirospermum japonicum
ATATCCATCATAATGGTCAATCAACGACCATTTTGCATTTTACCTTACATCATTATTGTGGTATAGTTATAGAACATAAAATGTAATCATAATGGTCCAATCAACGACCATTTTGCATTTTACCTTACATCATTATTGTGGTATAGTTATAGAACATAAAATGTAATTCCTCGATGATTAGAAAAGCACTCATGAAGTTTACCGGAAATTAAAGCCAAATAAATGGTATACTGATGGCTCTGGAATTTTTTCATGTATTCATCAACTGTTATTTTGTCCCATGACACAAATAATGGACCAAAGATACCTTTCTCTCTTAAAAAGAGAAAAAGAGGGAGAAAAAAAACTAATTTACAAAATTGTGTTCCTACAAAACATATAGTATATGTAGCTGTATCAAACTATGGCATTCAAAATTATAGAATTTTTTATTTCCTTTAATATTGTCACATTATATAAACTTGCATTAGATTGACGAATTAATCGTGACTGCAAATAATAGGTTAGGCCACCCATTGGATGATCAAAAATCATATTCTCTTCAGCTTGAAATAGCAACGCTTGAAAATGAAGGGCGGTTCAAAACCAACATGAACTGCAAAAATACCGATGAGTTTGATCATTTTCCAGATGATAAAGACCGTCTAAGCATACGTTGAATGGCCATGGCTTCGTTAAAGTAAACTCTTGGTGAAGCTTAAAACGATAATAAATGAATATGCGAAAGCTTTGTGGAGGTTTAAAGACTTTCTTTTCTGCTGTGAGCTATGAAATGTAAATATATGAAAGTTGTCATAAAAATCTAAAAACTGATGGGTGACCTAGGACTCCATTATCATTACCTACTACCAATATTACCTAAGTTGTATAGATAAAACACCGTACGAAGCTTGGCATGGAAAGAAGCCAACGGTTGATCATTTGAGAGTTTTCGGAAGCATTGCTTACTCTCATRTCTCAACTCCAAACCAAGACAAATACGATAAAAAAGGTGAAAAATTAATTCATGTTGGCTACAGCGATGAKTCGAAGGGTTATCRDCTATATAACCCGGAAAATAAAAAACTCATCGTCTCAAGAGACGTGATTTTCGATGAAATGGCCAAATGGGAAAATGAGGAAAATTCTTGGCCAAATAATTTGGTGTCAATTGATTCTGTTGAATCACCTCATACACCAGACGGGCAGCAGCAACAWGAAAATAAAACACCTCAAACAAGTCCTCAAAGAACACCTCAAAGATGTTCCTCAAGTTCATCGAGTTCGGATTCCGAATCACCTCCATTAAAATACCGATMTTTGAGAAATATCTATGAGCATTGTGATGTTGCTTTCTTTGGTTGTGAACCTCAGAATTATGAAGAAGCAAAGAAAGAAGAAGTTTGGATAAACGCCATGGAAGCCGAAATTGAAACAATTGAAAAAAATAAAACTTGGGAGCTTGTGGACTTGCCACAAGGGAAAGATTTGGTCGGTTTGAAATGGGTGTTCAAAACCAAACTCAATGAAGATGGTTCTGTCTAAAAACACAAGGCGAGACTCGTTGCAAAAGGCTATTCACAACAACCCGGGATAGACTTCAACGAGACGTTTGCGCCGGTAGCTCGAATGGAAACAATTCGGTGTGTTCTTGCGATTGGAGCTCAATTGGGACTGAATATCTATCAACTTGATGTTAAATCCGCATTTCTAAATGGAGAGCTTGAAGAGGAAGTCTACGTTCATCAACCTCAAGGCTTTGAAGTTGCCGAAAAGGAGGAAAAAGTCTACCGTTTGAAGAAAGCTCTCTACGGATTAAAACAAGCGCCTCGTGCTTGGAATAGCAAAATTGATGGATATTTCAACAAAAATGGTTTTCAAAAGAGTCCAAGTGAACCCTCGCTGTACGTAAAAAAGGAAGAAGGTACTCAAGATTTTTTGATCATTTGTCTCTACGTCGATGATCTTATTTATCTTGGTACTAACGAAAAAATGGTGAAAGAATTCAAGAAAAATATGATGCAAGAATTTGAGATGTCCGATTTGGGTCTCATGAAATATTTTCTTGGGATTCAAGTGAAACAAACCGATGGCGAGATTTTTATATCTCAAGAAAAATATGTGGTCGACTTGYTTAAAAAATTCCACATGGAAAATTGCAAGCCCGTGGCAACACCTTTGGCGGTAAATGAGAAGTTGCAACAAAATGATGGTGCTGAAAAAATGGATTCAAAAATATACAGAAGCCTTGTTGGTTCGCTGATCTATCTCACAAACACTAGACCCGACATAGTGCACTCCGTTAGCTATGTTTCGAGGTTTATGAGTAATCCAAGCAAGCTTCATTATGCAGCCGCAAAGAGGATCCTACGGTACCTTCATGGAACAAAAAATCAAGGCTTGAAGTATGAAAATGAAGAAAATAATTCCTTAATTGGTTTCACGGATAGTGATTGGGCAGGTTCGTTGGACGATCGAAAAAGTACTTCGGGGTATGTTTTTTCTCTTGGTACTAAGGTGATTGCATGGAGTTCTAAAAAACAAAAGACGGTTGCTTTATCGTCAAGCGAAGCCGAGTATATCGCAGCAACAGATGCCGCTTGTGAAGCCGTTTGGCTTAGGAGAATACTCTCGGATTTGCAAGAAAAACAAGCTGAAGCTACTACCATTTTTTGTGACAACATGTCAACAATTGCAATGACTAAAAATCCGGTCTTTCATGCAAGGTCCAAGCATATCGAACTTCGTCATCACTATATTCGTGATCTTGTCAACGAAAGAGAAATTTCAATGGAGTTCGTCAACACCAATGATCAAGCTGCCGATTTTCTTACCAAAGCCGTGACCATCGAGAAGTTTGAAAAGTTCAAGAAGATGCTGAAAATTATGAATTAAGAAGGGGTGTTGAAAATAATAATTCATATTTTTCAATAATAAGTTGGAACATCATTCCAACATGTAGAAGTCAAAGAGTATTTCTTGTAAGTTGTTTACTCTTTACATTTCTTAAGAACTTGGGATTTGGAATGGAGTGCCTCTTTGTATCCATTTCTCTCCTATAAATTGTATCCATGATCATGTTTATTGATCATCCAAAAAAACAACAAATAAATAAAAACTCTTCTTTTATTCCTTAACAAATTTATTCCGCATATCTAATACCCAACATTGCCATGCTTGGGGGTACAAGTGAGATGAAGCTAGGTGTTTTAGTGATTTTTTTTTTTTTGAATTTATTTGATGAGTGTTTTGAGTTTTGTTTGTTTTTATAGATGAGTGGGTGGAGAGTAGAAGGTGAAATGGGTGAAGTTTGATAGGAAAAAAAAAGAATGTTGATATTGTTTGTTCAACTCCTTTTATGCTCTTTAGGGCACAAGTTTTTAGATCGAGTGTTTCTCATGATTTCTTCAATTGTTAATGAATGCACCATGTTAGTTTCTAGCATTCTAGGGTAATTATATGATATTGATCCACATATGTGATGTTAACAAAATAAATTATATCAATTTGATTTAAGTTACCCTTTAGTGAGGATCTTTTATGATTCTTTTCTTTTTTTTTTTATTGTCCAATACATTTGTTTTTTTTAATGATTATAGTAATTATTAACTCTCCAAAAACCGAAATTATAGCACTTCTAACTTCTTACAAGCACCATGTGGTAAATCATCTTATACAAGACACTTGTGGCACTGTAGGCCTGATTTAATCATCTCCCAGTATCAGGCCCGTGTCTCTGGGGTGTTCGGAATTACTATCGGTGGCCCAAAGCCTACCCCAGGCAGCAAAAAGCGGGACTTGTGGATTTGGCGGCATTAATTCAGGGAACCCAGCACCAGGAGCCAATCGGGCCAGCCTTCCGCATGTTTCGACCTAATCTCAATCCTGGGGGGCAACAACGGGACTGGTGGATTTGGTGGGTTTATTTCGGGGTCCGAAATTTGGAGGAATCTCAGGCGTGTCGGGCTTGAGGTTGTGGGCCGATACCTTTTGGCGGAAATCTGATACGACCTGGATTGAGGATTGTATTGGATAATCTCTTTTCGAGTAAGGACGAACCAAGGCCTATTCGAGTCGGCAGAACTCCTAATAGAATCCTAAGAAACTCATTAATTTCATTAACTTGATTGATATGTCAAATGGCCCCAAGAGCTTACACATTTACATCGGTTATTCTCAGCAATTTACATCGACCCAAAATCGATGTCGAGCGTAGTAAAAAGTCCTGCTAATTTACATCAGTTCTACGACAGATGTAAAAAAAGGGTGTTTATGACATCGGTGTTTATAACTAACGGATATAAAAATAGTAATATTGAACGTCAAATGGTTGATGTAAACGTGGGCACTTCAACTTTCATGTTCGTATACATTGACGATATACTTATCGCATCAAAAAACATGAAAGAACATCTAAAACATTTGGAAATATTCTCAGATGTTTGCCACAAGGAAGGACTGGTGCTTTCAGAAAAGAAGGTAGTAATTGCTAAAAGAAATATCGAGTTCTTTGGGATAGAGATCGATGGGTTTGGAATCATTCTACAAAATCATATAGAAAAGATACAAGGGTTTTCAGACACACTCAAGGATAAGAAACAACTTCAAAATTTCCCTTATCGCATCAAAAAAACATTGAAAGAACATCTAAAACATTTGGAAATATTCTCAGATGTTTGCCACAAGGAAGGACTGGTGCTTTCAGAAAAGAAGGTAGTAATTGCTAAAAGAAATATCGAGTTCTTTGGGATAGAGATCGATGGGTTTGGAATCATTCTACAAAATCATATAGAAAAGATACAAGGGTTTTCAGACACACTCAAGGATAAGAAACAATTTCAAAATTTCCTAGGGGTTGTTAATTTCGTTGTGATGTTCATAAATAATCTGGAGCATTACAGAAAGGTGTTTAGTTCCCTACTGAAAAAGGATGCCGATTTCAATGGGAAAAGGAACACCAAGAGGGATTTAGACAACTTAAAGGAGTTTGCAAACAACTTCCTAAACTAGCAATCCCGAATGACGAAGACGAACTGGTTCTGTTATGGATGCAAGTGATTATTGGTGGGCAGCAATTCTTACAAAACTAACGCCTAAAAGAGAAATGCCATGTAGATATTGCAGCGGGCTATTCTCAGATAGCGAAGCAAGCCGATGGCATATAAACGAGAAGGAGTTTTTCGCAGTCAGAAAGGCGTTAAGAAATGTCCATTATTTCTGCTCTCAAATGAATTCACCTTAAAAATTGATAACACGAGCGTAAAAGCCTTTTTGAAAAATAAAATTGAATCTAAACTTGGAAAGGCTAGAATACTTAGATGGCAAGCTGAATGTCAATATTATAATTTTGATATTGTCATTATAAAATCTCATGAAAATGTTCTTGCATATTTTTTAACTCGAGATGGAGGGACACGTTGCTGAGATACCCTCAAAAGGCTAAGGCATCTCAGGGAAAACCTCGAGATCCTTGAACGAGAATTTGGGACGCTATGTCTCAATGAAGAGGTCGCAGGACGACTTCAACAGGCTGATCGGGAATCCATTTCTGATCAAATACGAGCATGCCAGATGGCACAGTGTCAACTGTTCTCAACTTTGCGAAGGCCTCTCCTCCAGGCCGCATCTCCAACGGTGCAAAAAGGGGTGCTTCGAGAACGGGTCTCTAACCCAGAGGTTATGGATTCAAATACCATAATCACGAGTGTTGTAGATGATGCATTCCCCGAGGTGTACAAGCTGCAACGAATGTTGAGGCTTCGGTGTCACAATCGGAAGCCTCAAGTCAACTCACCACCTCTGGGGTTAAAGAGGGAGAGTTGAACCTTAGGCCACAGACAGGCAACTCTAAGGTTCAAACTGACGAGACAAAAATTTCTCCTATGCAGGTTTACCAAAACTAGTGGGAGAAGTTAGCTACAAGAAGAGGTATCAACCTTGACAAAACAATAGTTCCGCGAGTTTGGATGAAAATAGGAAGTCATCCGAACGAAGTACAAGAGTGGTGTAATTTTGGAGCTCTAGCTTCAGTTTATACCATTGCACCAAGCTTTCCCGAGATCTCCAAGTTATCAAAATGGATAAGAGAAGCAGTGCACGAGACCTGGGCCAATAATCCACATTTGGCCAGAGGAGACGTTTTGGAGCTGTATTTTATCAGTGCAGCGCCGGAGCCAGCAAAGAAGGGCTTCAATGAAGTTTTTCATTTCATCAAGCTAAGGAGACCGGATGGGAACACTTTGAGATATATCAAGGTTGCCTCACCGGAAGACGCGCCGGTAATAGTAGGGGCAATTTCCGAAGATGATGCCTCTACAATACGAGCATGGGGACTATGGGTTTGTCTAACGGAAATGGACAAAGTCAAATACCCATTCAAAACAAAGAGGACATTCCTCCTTAATTCGATGACAGGAGCTACAACGAGCTTTGCCGAAACTCTTTTCGAAACAAAGAGGAGAGTTCTCTGGGAAAACAGGATTCCGGTAAGCAAAGACACATTCCGGAAATTTTGCAACATGGCGCATGTCGGCCAATGGATTGACCGGATCTGTCAGTCATGCCCGGAGCAAAAAGAGCCCGAGTTCGAAAAAGGCTTTCGGCCTAAATTGGACCGACAAGAAAGTACGACTGGAAAAGACAAGAGACCAACTGGTTTCAAAAAAGCGCGGGGACCACGCACCATGTGAAAAAATTCCCGACAATACAAGCTGGCTGAGTTCTGAGGGACCAGCAATAAAGGAGGACGGTGAAAAAAAACCCCACTAAAACACAATAATAGAAGAAAGATGTGAATAAAAGACACATTTTTTATCAACAGGCTTTGGAGTCCGGATTAGAAATTCAAAAATTTGATCTATAAATAGAGAGCATTTGAGAAAGTAGAGGACATCGAAAATTCTCTTCTATTTTCTCATAGTCAAATAAAATTGAGAGAGAAATAATAAATATTGTAATTGTCTGTAATAATAAGTTTATGTATTTACGAGTACAAGCTTTCTCCATGAGAGGCTAAATAGTTATCTCCTCCCAAAAGGAGGTTACTGATGTAATAATATTTTCTTTTAGTTCTTAATAAAATAAAGGCATTCGCTTCCACTCATGTTCAGTAATTTTAATTTATCTCTATAATCAAAATATCTCGTACGCCTGAAGTAGGAAACGAACCAAGGCTGTATTGATCGATTTCTGAAGGAGCTGAATAACTTGTAGCTCAACTTTCTCGAAAGGAAGTTAGGCGGTGAAAGAACCATTTGTAAAACGAGCTAGGGGCGGTGATTTTTCAGCTGGTGGCGTCGCAACCCATCTCACCCGGGATCGACTCGGTCAAAAAGAGGTATGAAGATTATTGAGACATTTTAATTTACGAAAGCATGATGAGCCTGATATGGTCGTAATGGACTATTCCCATTTTTAAAGGATAACACAACTTCAAAATATATATATATATATATTAAATAATAATAATAATAATAAAATAAAATAAAACAAAATAAAATAAAATAAAAATTGGGTAATAAGCTTTCTAGAACAGCCAGTCTGACTTTCCAGAACAGATAAAAAAATAACTGTTTTAGAAAGTTTGGGACCAGCAGTTCAGAAAGTTTGGGAGCAGTTCAAAAGGTTTGGGGCGAGTAGTTCTGTTTGGGGCGAATAGTTCAAATTAAAGTTTAGGACGAGTAATTCAATAAAGTTTGGGGCGATTAGTTTTGTTTGGGTCGAGTAGTTTAAAATCTGGGCCAGGATATTTTAGTCTTTCCATATTACAAAATGGGCATAAAAAAAAGTTTTGGAAATTACATTAACTCCTCCCGATTGCCTGAAATACTTACTCGAATTATGGTCCACATTTAATGCATAACGTGGTATTCACATTCCCAACCTCCGCACTGCTTATTACATTGATATACAATTAAAAAAAAGTAAAATTTTAGTAAATATGTTCATCGGACAACTCAAACAATATATGTAACACTACAAGACCAACCGAGGTCTTGCTACTCATAAATAAGCAGGCCAATTTCACACCTTTAACATTTACAATACAAATTTGGAGAACTTAATCAGGGATATTTGGATAATTCATGAAGATCCTCATGCTCAACTAAAAAAATAAAAAATAAAAAATAAAAAATTCCAGACAATATCAGGGATCTTTACAACAAAGACTTGCATTACAAATTTTTACTAATTAGACCGTTACTTAAGAGAGAAAGAAGAAGAAGAAAGAAATAACGAACGAAAGAAAGAAAGAAAGAAAGAAGCAAATTTTATTCCACAAGAATGTTGCATTTCTGCGCATGAATCATTCTGCATAGTGAAAAATAATCTCCAATATTGGTTTCACATTTATAAAAGCAATATCACAAAATTATGTCATGCTGATGGCAATTACATTACCTTGACTGTGTCGAATATTTATGATTAAAAGTCATGATTTTTAAAACTAACTAGTATACTAATTGCCATTCCATTCCGAAAACTTCGAAAATTCACCACAATGTTTTCATATATGCAAAGTTTTAACCAATGTTAGAAGCAATCAGATGATCAAGTAAATCAAGAAAAGAAATACACAGATGATTAAAAGGATGGATCATATGCATAACAGGGCATCAAAAACTCCGATCGAAAAAACATTTGAGGAATTTTAATCAGGGATATTTGGAAATTCAGAAATAAGGAGCATTTCAACAAAAGTTTGCTTTCACAAAGTCAAGACTCTGTTCTAGTTGGTCCATTAACTAGGCAGATTATGAGTTGAAAATGTCCACCTTATTTAATTGAGCCCCAATGTAATCATCTTATCTTGAGTATGCCAGTTCTTGATCTCTAAAAGTCAACTTATTGATCACTAAAAGTCAAATCATTTTTTTTACATTTAACAATGGTGTCAAGTGGTTTATTGTCTTGTGCACAACGTTAACCATAAACACCCACCCACACACACAAACACAAGCAACATCTGAATATGAAAAACTGGCAGGACAAATGGCCAATAAGATCTAAGGAATTAGAAAAAGAAAAACAAAAAACAACAATAATCCAGGAAGAAGGCAAAATAAGCAAACTACCCGATGACATCCTTCACCAAATCCTCTCCTTGGTCGACATCAAACAAGCCGTTCAGACGAGCGTCCTGTCCAAACGATGGCGACGCCTCTGCTATTCTTTACCCAATCTCAACTTCGACTTCGGACTTCTACTCACGAAGAGCAGCATGGACTACATGATATTAGCCTGGAGAGGCGATCACCCCGATTTCATGTCTCATTTCACCCGATTCGTCATCCAATTCCTCTCCCAGCGCGATCCCACCTCGACCATCCACAAGTTTTGCCTAGCGACTGGAAACGAGACAACAGACTCAACATTCGTCGAGAAATGCATCGAATACGCGATCGATCACGGCCTTCGACACCTGGATCTCGATGCACGTTGTCGTCCTACGCCTTTCAGGTTCCCCGACCGCCTTTTCGCCAGCGAGACGCTACAAGTCCTCAAGGTCAAGCAGTATACTAATAATAGCATCGTTGTGCCGAAACCATTCATCATGCCGAATCTCAAGACCCTTTATCTCGATACTTTTGAGTTCGGAGATGACATCAGTGATATTTACAGCTTTTCGACAGAGCCCTTTTCGGGATTTCCGAGTCTGGAGGAGTTGACTATGTTCAACTGCCAGGTTTCTGGTCTAATCATCCGTTCGGCGAAACTGAGGTCTCTGGAAATATCAACCCGATACCGAAAAGGCGAAATGAAGATTGAAGAGGTTTCAACTCCAAGGCTCATTTCATTCAGGTACCAAGGGGAAGTTTCATTGGTGTGCCTGAAAATGGATTTACCTTGCTTGGAGGATGTATACTTTGATTATTATCCAAATCGTTTCGTCAATAAGATGCCGGCAAATTTGGTCAGGATGCTGCAACAACTTGGGAATGCTAAGTTTGTTACATCCACATTCCAAACTATAGAGGTGATATATAATAATAATTCACATTTCGTTGGTACTGCTGATTTTTTAAATATAGGTATAATTACGAAATTACCCCTCAGGTTTAGCTGTAGCCGTTACAAAAAACCGGACCGCGCCGGGCCAATTTCTTCCGGACTGGCATCTTCTTAGCCAAGGTCCGGTCCTAGGTATAAAAAGTAGAAGAAAATGCACGGGGCGGACGGGCCAAATCAACCGGGCCGGGCCAAGAAAATTGCACCCCTGAGGTTTCTGTTTAGCTAAGAAACTCTAGAGGGTGCAATTTGTAAAAGAGAAACATTGTAAGGGGGTTATTTGTAATTTTGGAAGAATGACTTTTTTTTTTTTTTGACATGTAAGGTTCTTGCATCGGAGCCTCGTCTTCTGAAGGAAAGCCCGTCCCCGTTTCCATATATGAAGTGTTTGAAGCTGATAAGGAAACAACGTCACTTTCACTATTCGATAATGGAGACGGTGCCGCAGACAGTGATGAACTACTTGACCAAGGGTTGTGCCAATGGCGATTCACTGGTGGTGAAGTTCTTATACACATGATTATTTCAAAATCGAGTTCTTTATGATTTTTGGCATTTTTGTTTTCAGTTAATAATGAAAATGTTGTGAGATGCATTTATGGCATTCTTGGCTATTATTATTAATACAAAAAGGGTTGTATGGTGTCCAAATTTTTGTTGGACATTTATTATATTTATTTTGGGGCGTTACATATTTAATTAAGTCCAGTAATCGCCTTACATAACCTTACCTTGAGTGTGCCAGACTGCCCGTTATTGACCATCAAAAGTCCACCATCATCTTACAATTAACAATGGTGTCAAGCTGTTTAATTATTGACTTGTGCACAAAGTTAATTACCAAGCACATGCACTTAATATTATGATTATTATTAATTCCTACCAAAGTCAATAGAGTGATTTGCAACCAACCATAAAACACACACACAAACAAACACAAACAACATCTCAATATGAAAAACTGGCGGCACATATGGCCACTAAGATCTACAAAGTGTGAAAAGGCGCAACAAAAAACAACATCGGATGATGAAGATAGAATCAGCAAATTACCCGATGACATCCTTCACCAAATCCTCTCCTCCGTCAACACCAAACAGGCCGTTCAGACGAGCGTCCTGTCCAGCCGATGGCGACGCCTCTGCTATTCCATGCCTAATCTCTCCTTCGACTTCGAATTGCTCCTCCTCCAGAGCCGCAAGGGTACACCCACCTGGTCAAGTCATAACCCCGAATACATGTCTCGTTTCACGCGATTCGTCACCCAATTCCTCTCCCGCCGCGACAACACCTCAACCATCGACAGATTTAGGCTAGCGTCTAAAGACAGGTCAACAGATTCAATATTCGTGGGAAAATGCATCGACTACGCGATCCATCACGGCGCTCGACACCTCGATATCGATGTGAATTGTCATCCTACACCGCCTCTCAAGTACTTCCCCAACAGCCTTTTCGCCAGCGAGGCGCTACAGGCTCTCAAGCTGAAACAGTATACTAATAGTATTGTCGTGCCGAAACAACCATTCGTCATCATGCCCAATCTCAAGACACTTCACCTCGATTCCTTCGAGTTCAGAGATGATATCAACGATCCTTACCGTTTCCCAACAGAGCCCTTTTCCGGGTTTCCTAGCTTGGAGGAGTTGACTATTCGTGACTGCGAGGTTTCTGGTCTGATCATCCGTTCGTCGAGACTTAGGGCTCTGGAAATATCGTTCAGTCATCCATTATATTCTCGCCAAGCGAAGATCGAACGGATATTAGCTCCGGTGCTAAGTTCGTTTAGGTATGAAGGGTACGTTTCGTTAGTATGTCCGGAGATGGATTTGCCTAGCTTGGAGGATGTGTACTTCGATGTTTATGCAGTTCTTGCATCGCCGTACACAGATGATATCAAGAAAAAGATGCCCATCAATTTGGTCAGGATGCTGCAACAACTTGGGAATGCAAAGCTCGTTACATTAACCCTTCACACCATACAGGTAAAACCCAATTAAGAAAACTTTGCAAGCCAGGAAGAATAAAAATAGCATTTTACATTAATTAAATTAGCATTACATATAATGTAATATAACAGGTTAACCAGTTTGATTTGTGGAAATTAATAAAGGTTATTGCAATGGATCTTCACCTCCTGAAACAAAGTCCATCTCCATTTCGGCGTATCAAGTGTTTGAAATTGACAGAAGGACGTTACAGAAGCTTATATCCAAGAATGAAGACAGTGCCTGTGACTGTGATACACTATTTGACTAAGGGATCTATCTATGGTGACTCGCTGGTGGTGGAGTTCCCAAAAGGTATTTCATAGGAGTGAAAATTGGTGCTGCGATACAATTTTAGGTCGTGCTTTTGAATGATTGATCAAGATGACATCTCTATGATTTCATCACTACTTGATTTGCTGTCATCATTATTTTAATATTAACGGTATACTACTTCCTACCTAATTCAAAAGACTTGGAAAAATTCATCTCAATGTTTTTATATATAATCAAAGTATCAAATATGTTGACTATTTGGAGGAGTTGACTATTTATAATTGTGAGGTTTCTGATCTGATTATATGTTGTTCGAAACTTAGGGCTTTGGAAATATCGTTCCAAGATTCGTTGTATTCGCGCGAAGCAAAGATCGGACGGATTTTAGGTCCGGTGCCAAGTTCGTTTAGGAATGAAGTATCAAATACATTTGCCCCGTGCATAAATCAAAGTATCAAATACCATGTAGTTACTTTTCAACTCTTGTTCTTCATCTGTTAAATAACACTAAACAAATATAATTTTCAGAGATCAATTTGATTAATCATGATGATTGTTGAACCACATATTTGCTTAACGAGCATTTAAAGTTTCTGGGCTATACAATGATATTTCGTGTCTACAAAATAATAATAGGGCGCACACCAAATTAATTTTGGGGTGTTTAAGTTAAAAGGATAATTTTGTAAAAAAAATTAATTGAGGTAAACTAATAAATTTTTTGGGTCAACAAAGGACTCAAGCTGGTCTTCTGCTTCTGGGACCGGCATTTACATTGCGTAAATCATTAATCACCCAAAAAGAAAAACTAACTTACAAAAACTATCCCTAATTCCAAAAAATAATAATAAAAAAAACTTAATTATCTTTCAAATATACAAACACCACCTTAATATTTGTTTGAAAAAAAAAGTCCTAATATTCTTTTATAATTAGTATACTCTTACTACAAACGGTACTAAGTGAGAATTGTTTTTCTAAACAAATACTAAAAATTTCATTTTTTGTCAATTATATTATATTCATATAAAAAAAAGGTAATAACGTTCACTAAGTTGATTAATTCAACCAAAACAAAATCTCATCGACTTTTTTGCTGATACGGTGGTATGATTCAACAATTGTTTTTTCATTTTTATTTTTTCATTTTAAACATTAAATTAAAAGACAATAATTTAAAATTCATTTTGTTTCAAAAAAAAGTACGTAATATTGAACAAAGTCAAGTAAATAATTACATTTTGTTCGTTGACTAGATCAAATTTGAAAGGTGTGTTTTTGTTAAATAAAATACATTTTGTAAATTATTCCACTAATATATAGTCTCTACCTATTACCTTTGAATATCCAAAGGGGCCTCAATTTACCGCTCAAAAAAGGCACCATAACCGTCATCAGTCGGAGAATCTGATCGATTCTGAAAAAAAAAATAGTGAAACCCATCTTAGAGAATCCAGATGGACATTGAGCTCAAGCCATAAAGTATTAATTATTGTTTCTAAATGTAAAACCAAAAATTGAAATTTTAAACTTACAAAGAATCAGAAGATGGTTTGGTAGCCAACGGAGCTCGAGGAGGAACATTGATATCAGGTGGACCATTGCTAGCATAGACCACAAAGTTCCTAAAAATAAAAGGACTTATAATTTTATTATATTTATGGAAATATAATATATTATTATATGATATGTTAGTAATATCGAGTACTAACCCTTTAACCGTGTTGCTCGATCTCAACCCGAAATTATTGCTCCGACAATAACTTTGACCTTTATAATATAAGATCAAAGGGTTATAATCAGGACTAGAAATTTGGGTTTGAGACCTGCAATAAGCAGACAAGTTGCACCCAACTGTGGAACATGCCATAGCCAATTTTCTGCAGTACTTGAGAATGTTTGGTGAATTTGTGTGTGTGATTGTTGTAATTTTTGAAGAAAGGGTGTTTAAGGAAGTTGGACACTGACAATGGTCTTACTTTGTAGGCCCAATGTTGGCTAGAATAATAAGTGTGATGCATTAAGAAACATGTGGGCTGCTGTTCAATTTCACAAATTAACGTGCCATGATGTAGTACCAAATAATGCAATTTTGGAGAAAAAAACATCAACAGCACAAAAAACGTTGTGGTGGGCTGCTGTTCAATTTCACAAATACCATAATGTATTACCAAATAAGAGAAAAAAAATTTCCTACTTTGTCCATAGTTAATTATTGTATCATTTTTATAATTATTTTTCCCTTAATACGATATTGGTTAGAATTAATTCCAATATTAGCACCCCTTTGTTAGAAATACGGTTACCTATTTATAGAATATATAAAATTTATGTTAATGTAAATGATTTAATCGTAATAATTCACCCACAATTAGTGCTCCCCCCAAAGATGCTCTGTATCCGTTTCAGATTCCAAACACCTACTGCACACATCTCAAATGTATCCTTTCTGATTCAAACACCAATTGCACACCCTCAGACTTTCCATCTCTCCCGAAGAAATCATCGAGATCAAATCAAATTGTAATTGATTCTCAGATCAAGAAATCTCAACGAATTTTTCTAATAATCTTCTGAATCAGATCCGTCCTCCCTCAAAACCCTTTTTTCAGTTTTCAGCTATTCACAGATGGTTGTGTGCAGCAATTGCCAGACAGTGGCCCATAATCGGTCGTTCCAGACTCAAGTAGAGTTGCCTCTTTGGTAGATAATTACTAATGAATGAACTTTGTGTTAATTATCGTAAAAACTCTGGGTTTCTTGTCTAAGTTTTTATGTCTTTTGTTTTGGTTGTTATGTTGCTTATGTGTTGATTTAGAAATTTAGAAGTTAACTAGATCTCATATATGGATGACTTTGTGGCATATTAGAGTCTGGTGTTCTGTCTATCTATGAAGAGAATTTGTTATTTCAATTTAAATTTCTCTAGGATCCTTACTCTCATTTAATGGTGACTTCTAAATACTTCAATTTTAGTTTTTTCTTATTTTGTTTATTATTTGTGACCTTATAAAAATTAGTTAATTTTAGCAAATGCAGATGTGGATTATTTTAGGGCTATTGCATTAAAAATAGACATTTCTGTTGCAAATAAAATATGATCTTTTGATAAACCTTTATTATTTGTAGCAAATTGATCCAGACGCTATTATTTTGATGTCTTATGACTACCCGACAAAGAGGTTCTACATGTGCTGTCTCAAAAAAGGTATTTTGTTTGAATAGCTATGGGCTTTGATTTTTTTATTTATTTTATAATTTTTTGCTCAAAATTTTTGTTTAAAAAGCAAATTTTCAAGAAATATACTTCTCATTTCCCTTCTGCCATCTCACTTTGCAGTATTTATTTGGCTATTGTATTTGAGTATTAGTTTGTAAAAAATTTTACGTTATTTTGTGATTTTTTTTGTTTGCTTTTTTATTTTTAGATTTTCTTTTGTGGTACCTTTGTGGTTTGGTCATTAATTTGGTTAAAGATAATTGAATGAAAGAATCGTGTGGTATGAGTCGTGAGTTTCGGATTGAAAAGGTTTTAATTGTGCATTCATTTCAATGTTCTGTTATTTAAGAAATAAGATTGTTGGGAAAATAAAACTGTGGAGTTGCAACAATTGGAACATGGGTTCTATCAAAATTTGAGGTAATAAAGAAGTTCATGGCGTTAACAAGAATTCTTGATGGACACATAGCAACTTTCTTGCTGGGAAAGGGCCCTGATCGATTTGTTATAAGTTGCTGAGATAGGGCCTTGGTTGATTTGCTACAAATTATGAAGGTGTGTTTTTTTAATTATATATTTTAAACAATTATTTAATTGGCCAGGAGAGCCATGTTTTAGACGATCAGTTATTTTCTTCAATAGAATAATGAATGCAACTCTACAACGTTATTTCATGATCATGTTTGAATTGGCAATTAGAACCATATACTATTGACTTAAATGTGCGTATATTCTTTTATTGTAGACCCCCGAGATTATTATTGTCATTTACAAATATCAATCCGGCATCGTCCTATTATCATTTACAATCATGTTAAATTCTAGATGGCCAAGATTGTGCATTGCACAGCCCTTAATTCTCTAGTGTGTGTGTGAGAGTTTTCCAACTAAATAAAGAGTGACACATGCAATTTTTTAAACGTCTATGCCTAGCAAAACAGTGATTGCATGGTCCGTTCTACCTAACCAGTGCAAGAGCCATGAATGATAGGTAGGTGGGCTTATGTATCTAAGTTGGAATTATTTATAATACTATCATTCTCAATTCTCATATGATTCATTTATTCAAGATCACATGCAAAGATGCACTCGCATAAATTTTACCCGAGTCAATCAATATTAACTTCTATCACTGAATAACAAGATTGATATAACACATGTATAAGATTCGATTCGACTGGGCCAATTGCTATAAAATACAAATTTCTAGCTATCACTAAAACACAAGGTTATAACTTTGAATTATAAGTTGAATTCTTGACTTGTTTTGTTCATTGTATTTATTCACTTGCTATTTTCATCATTTTCTTCTTTTAATTTTAACACTACTTCTACCAAGACGCAAAATATAAGGGGAGAGAAGTTAAAACATTTTGTGCATGTCTATATATCTGGAAAAAAAAAACGCCAAAAAGAATCAGTCTCGTTAAGTAGAGAACAAACTTATTTCAGTACATACATTTCGAAAATAATTGAAGTAAAAAAAATTGATTATATACAATGTGAAAGTGATAAACTAAATTTAATTAATTAGTCTCTCTAATCTAGTTCTGTTTTTTTTTAGCTTGAGATTCAACAATCATATCCTCCACTTGATCTTCAACTTCCTGAACCTGCACACATTTATTTACAATATTTTATTAGTTCATTCTATAATTGTAAAAACAGCTGTACTAAATAAACCCAGAGCGAGATAGGTTACAAGATCTTATTAAATTACCAAATTGTAAATAAAATAATATGAATCTTGAGAAGTCAGAGCTGTACATTGTTGATATTTACAACTTAACCATTTTTTGCGGAAGCACGCATGATCAACTTGATGGTTTTTATAATTAATACCTAATACCTAGGTGACTAATTAATTAAATTAATTAGCATGTAACTTGTTTTCTTTAAAACTAAAAAACTATATATTTAACAAGTCAAATTATTTCAAAAATAAGAAAAGATTACGTGTGAGGCCGCCATGACATGCACTTTTAAGAGAAAAAAAACAAACAATCATAAAAATAAACAAATTAGGTGCATGATTGGCATTCATGACGTGACCCTTAATTTGCAGACTATTGCGTCAAGTCAGTATATTATTATGATACCTTGTCGATAACATTATCGATGCAATCAGCAGTCTTAGCTGTTTTTTCAGCCATGTTTTCGACTAAATGCACGAGGTCTTTCAATTTCCCTTGGGGAAGATCGTCGCCAATGTCTTCTGCAATCTCGTCAACCTTCTCCGCCACTTTTTCCACCGCCTCGACTATGTTTTCAACGCTCTGAACCGTGTCCATGATTCTATCTGCGAATCACGCGTAAATGAATTAATTTACGTGATTAAAAAAATAATAATAACAATTGCATGATTGAATAAATCTTGAAAACCCTTACTTTTGAGCACCCATAATGGACCCCATTTGTTAGTGAAAAAGGGTAGAACAATTGATACCACCAATCCAAGAATCCAACCCCTGTTCAATGAATTATAACTAACTTAAACTCAAATTCTTAACCAAAAAAAAAAAAAAGAAAGAAAAAAAAAAAGCTTGTTTTTATACTTACATGGGATGGGAAGATGGTGGTCCAGAAGGCGATGGAACTCCAGGTACACTGTTAGCATAGACGGCAAAAGAATTCCTGAAATGAAAAATAAATTAATTAATTACGAAGAAAAAAATCTTTTCAATCTTTTTATTTTGAAGGAAAAAGAATAATTTTAGAACACACTACCTCTTAGTATTGATATTACTTTGAACTCTTGTTTTGTTGCCCAAAAAATCAATTTGATCCTTGAAATTTGAAAGAGACAATCTTGAAATGGGATTCCAAGCTAGAGCTTGAGACCTTGGATATGGCTTCATGTAAAGACCAGAAGATTTGTACCCAGCCATAATAGAACTTGTCATTTTGAAGCAAGTGTTTAATTTCTATCTCTGCAACAAATTAAATGAGAAACCAATTCAAAAATTCTTAGATGTAGCTTATTGCCTTATTGTGTCGTTGGGCGGGTAGTATTTATAGAGGAGGATTTTTGGAGACTTTGTAAATGTCAATTTTGAGGTTGCGAAAATTTGAAGAAAAAAATTAGCAGACACGCGGAGATTCAAACATTAAATAATGGACATTAGAAAAGCACATGACCTTGAAACAGTCAAATTTGACAACCTGGATCACATGGTTATCGTATTAGTTATGACTTACTCATTTGTTTTCGTAGTAGAAAAATCAGAAGCGTGGTTCTGGGGATCAATTAATATATAATTTCGTGGAAATGTCCTGGAAATTATCCAATCATAGGGTTGGAATCTTTTCTGGAAGTTAATTAAGATTAAAATTACGTGTCTTTTTTTATTTATTTAATATCTTTTAAGGATATGTTGGAAAATTAGTTTAGTTAGGCTAAGTTTGATGGTTAAATACTTAATTCGTATAGAATTAAATATTATAATATTATTTTACGTATTGAGTAGATAATTGTAGTATATTTATTTTTTCAAAATTAATTTTCGGTGAGTGAGAAATAAATTATGTAAGTTAGCCATTTGAAAATGATACTCGCAGCATTTGAGTCTCAAAGATGTGATAATGGAGGTAGTGAGTATAGTGGAGAATTAAAGCGACTAATTACAGTTGCTCCATCCTTTTCAAATTCTCAACCTTACAAGGTGAAGTTTATAAATAGATTTAAAAATTTTAGTATAAAACACACTGAATCAACTTCATTCTGCATATTTTTTGCACTAAATCCTCAAGAATTTGTTTTAAATTTTTGTGCTCAATTCACACTTTTCAAGTTCGTTGGAACTTTAAAATTTGGTGTGCTACTACTTCAAGTTGGTAAGTCGTTGTACCTTGGGGGACATTATGTCAATTCCGCCAGTACTATACGGGGCGTATTTGTCTTGCGGAAAGAGATCTTTCTCGCCTCTCGATTTGCTGTTCAATCTATCCGTTTTAAGAAGTTGTTGCCTTTCAAGTTTTACCTATTTTACATTTTTCAAGCTTTACCTATTTTTTATTTTTATTTTTATCTTTTGTAAGAATTGTAATACAGTTAAGTAGTGATTTTTTTTTTTTTTGTATTTATATGTTGTAACGGATATTATTGGAGTTGATTATGTAAGTAAACATTTGGATATGCCATGTTGTTCTTGCCTCCTTTAAAAAAATAATTTTTTTCATATTATAGTATACGGATAACGTATGATATCGATACAATTAATTCTTTGCTTTGTCACTTTGAGCTCGTAATTAAAGTTTCCACCATGTCCATATTAATGATAAGAAACATAGAAGCAAGTTAGTCAAACAAAACGAAAAAAAAGTCCATGCTCATTATAGCAAGAAAATAAGGAGATTATGTCAATATCATGATTAGTAGAAGAACACATTAGTAGTAGAACACAATATCTTTTATTTCTTATTTTTACAAAATATATATATATATATATTTATAGATAGGTGGCGATTGGCTCAACTTGTCTACAGGACACGATATTTCGTTTTTCTCTTAGAATAGTTTACCATTTTATTAGTTTTGTCCAAACTTATTTTAATAAATATAAATAAATTTATAGTAATAAAGAATAATTAAAATAAAAAAATAAATGAATTAAATGTGAATATTATTAATTGATTTAGGATTGAGGGTTTATTGATTAAATATTTATATTTTTTAATTTTGAACAAAAACTTTAAAACGGCGTTTATTAAGAAACGGATGAATAAACCATTACTATTTGAACGGGCAACTTTGATTGTTGAACCAACATATTTGGTTATTCAAGAGTAATTGATTACCAAGTGTGTGCATCACCGAGCTATGTAATAGGGAAATAACCAAAAATAGAAATAATGCATAAAGAGAATAAAGCTAACTGCATGATATCCATTTTTACTTCTGATTTTTACAGCTTTTATTTCATGGCCCTCAGGCTCATTACAGGCCTAATATATATACTATGCAGCTCCTTACCCTAGTGTCTAGGGTTTACATGAATTAGCCGGTTTAGCTACACCACAAAGGTAAGGTCCATACTGAATCAATCTTATCATTACAGCTGGCAATATTTGAACCACATGCACACGTCCATTTAATAGCCACAAGCTTATTTGTCTTCATGTGTTTCATCAGCAGGTTTTGTCCTCAAGTGCAGTTTTCTTTCTTGATGACTCAGCTGCCAGGTTCACTTGTTCTTGATGACTTGTACCATTGTTAATATTCCCCCTCAATTCTATGTAGGGACCAGTTGTGACTGTGAGTTTGTTTCGAAGCCTACAATAGAATTGCCCGGTCAATGGCTTGGTCATAATGTCTGCAATTTGATCACATGCAGGAACATATTGTGCTCTAATGTATCCTCTGTTGACCTTTTCTCTTATGAAATGCAAATCAAGTTCAAAATGTTTCACCCTCTCATTGTTTATGGGATTATTAAATAAAGATATTGCTCCTAAA
>BMAC01000201.1:298300-309708 GCA_014905375.1 Phtheirospermum japonicum
ATTTTTACAAAATTATATATATATATATATTTATAGATAGGTGGCGATTGGCTCAACTTGTCTACAGGACACGATATTTCGTTTTTCTCTTAGAATAGTTTACCATTTTATTAGTTTTGTCCAAACTTATTTTAATAAATATAAATAAATTTATAGTAATAAAGAATAATTAAAATAAAAAAATAAATGAATTAAATGTGAATATTATTAATTGATTTAGGATTGAGGGTTTATTGATTAAATATTTATATTTTTTAATTTTGAACAAAAACTTTAAAACGGCGTTTATTAAGAAACGGATGAATAAACCATTACTATTTGAACGGGCAACTTTGATTGTTGAACCAACATATTTGGTTATTCAAGAGTAATTGATTACCAAGTGTGTGCATCACCGAGCTATGTAATAGGGAAATAACCAAAAATAGAAATAATGCATAAAGAGAATAAAGCTAACTGCATGATATCCATTTTTACTTCTGATTTTTACAGCTTTTATTTCATGGCCCTCAGGCTCATTACAGGCCTAATATATATACTATGCAGCTCCTTACCCTAGTGTCTAGGGTTTTACATGAATTAGCCGGTTTAGCTACACCACAAAGGTAAGGTCCATACTGAATCAATCTTATCATTACAGCTGGCAATATTTGAACCACATGCACACGTCCATTTAATAGCCACAAGCTTATTTGTCTTCATGTGTTTCATCAGCAGGTTTGTCCTCAAGTGCAGTTTTCTTTCTTGATGACTCAGCTGCCAGGTCACTTGTTCTTGATGACTTGTACCATTGTTAATATTCCCCCTCAATTCTATGTAGGGACCAGTTGTGACTGTGAGTTTGTTTCGAAGCCTACAATAGAATTGCCCGGTCAATGGCTTGGTCATAATGTCTGCAATTTGATCACATGCAGGAACATATTGTGCTCTAATGTATCCTCTGTTGACCTTTTCTCTTATGAAATGCAAATCAAGTTCAAAATGTTTCACCCTCTCATTGTTTATGGGATTATTAAATAAAGATATTGCTCCTAAATTATCCATCCAAACAATAACAGGTTCTGGTACATCAATTTTCAGTTCCTTGAGCAAGGATCTCATCCACATTACTTCACAGGTAGCAATTGCAAGGCTTCTATATTCTGCCTCTGTTGAAGATCTTGAAACTGTGGGTTGCTTCTTTGCTTTCTAGGAGATCAAATTATTTCCAAAGAACATGCATACTCCTGAAGTTGATCTCCTATCATCTACATCCAAGGCCCAATCAGAATCAGCATATACCTTTATGCTGAAATCCTTACATGGAGAAATCTTCAAGCCATAATTCATTGTTCCAGAGAGATACCTCATGATTCGTTTTACTKCCTTCCAGTGAGAGTTTAAAGGGTTTTRCATATATTGACTGACCTTATTAACTGCATAGCTGATGTCTGGTCTTGTCAAAGTGGCATACTGCAAAGCCCCAACAGTCTGTCTGTAGATTTTAGGATCTTCTRTTGGCTGCCCTGAATGTTTTGATAGAGGAGGATGAGAAACCATAGGTGAGACAACACCTTTTGCCCCCTTCATGCCTGCTCTATCAAGRACCTCTGATATGTACTGTTTCTGAMTTAAGAAAACTCCAGAAGAATCTGTTATTGCTTGAATTCCCAAAAAGAAGTTTAAGCTGCCAAGGTCTTTGAGTGAGAAATGGTGATGCAGTGTGTGTATGAGGTTTTGTAGRTCTTTATTACYGMTGCCTGTGAGGATTATGTCATCTACATAGGCCATGACAATTGTGCATGAAGAGTTGGTATGCTTGATGTAAAGAGAGGTGTCTGACTGTGATGGGAKAAAACCAAGTGAAATTAAAATGTTGGCAAATTTGCTTGACCATGTTCTTGAAGCTTGTTTTAACCCATAGAGTGCCTTGTGCAATTTACATACTAAATGTTGCTCTCCATCCTTGATGAATCCATAAGGCTGTTCCATGTAGATATCAGCATCCACATCCCCATTCAGGAATGCATTATCCACATCAAGCTGTTTAATGATCCATCCTTTGGTGACTGCCAATGTCAGAACTGTTCTGATTGTTGCAGGCTTGATGACAGAACTATAGGTATCTGTGTAGTCCAATCCAGGAGTTTGATTAAATCCCTTTGCCACTAGTCTGGCCTTATATCTAGCTGGCCTTATATCTAGCTACTGATCCATCTGAATTCTTCTTTATTTTAAAAATCCACTTTGATCCTATAACTTTTCTGTTTTTGGGAACCTGGACAAGAGACCATGTTTTGTTTCTTRAAAGTGCTTCAAATTCAGCAGCCATAGCATCTTTCCATTTAGGAATTGTGATGGCARCTTCAGGTGMCCTGGGCTCATATTGATCATTATGTAKATTAGCAGCAWAAGTYCTAGGCTTATGGATACCAGATTTAGACCTGGTTTGCATGTGATGTCCTCCTGTGTTTTCCTGCACAGCAACATTAGGGGGTATAGAAACATTCACAACATCATTTGAAACAGGTACATCCATATTCTCAATAGGTAAGTCTATAATGATTTGACCAATAGGGATAGTGTGATGAGGAGGATGTGGCAGAAAATGGAGTGTTATTGGTGCTGGTAGTTGGTGAATTCTGAGTTTGAGTATTCTCAGAAAGGGAATTGGTTGGGGATATAGATGGTGGAGTATGTATGTTGACCAGGGATGTAAAAGTGCCAGTTGTTGGAGACTTAGTAGAGCTGTAAGTGTCAGGAGGATTTTTAAATGGATAAACATCCTCTTGGAACAGTACATGTCTAGTTATGATTATCTTATTTGATGGCAAAAGCACCTTGTAGACTTTATGGTTAGGACTGTAACCAATGAAAGTAGAAGGAACACTCCTTGGCTGTAATTTATGGGATGAGTAGGGCTTGAGTAAGGGAAAGCACAAACAACCAAATGTCCTGAGGAGTTGATAATCTTGTTTATCCTTACTGATAAACTCAAAAGGTGACATATTTATCAAGTAGACTGCTGAGCTAAAAGCTTCACTCCAGTATTTGGTAGGTACATTGGACTGAGATAGGAGAGAAAGAGCAACCTGAACAATATGCCTGTGTTTCCTTTCTACTAAACCATTTTGTTCAGGTGTATATGGACATTAAATTCTATGTAAGATACCACATTGATCAAGAATATGTTTCAGACCTATGAATTCCCCTCCTCCATCAGATTGGAGACACTTTATTGAGGATTTGAATTGATTTTCAACAAGAGCCTTGAAATGAAGAAATGCAGACTTTGTATCAGATTTATTTTTGAGTAAATAAAACCAAGTGAACCTTGATGCATGATCAATAAAGCTAACATAGTATCTAAAACCATTATAGGACATTATTGGAGCTGGACCCCAAAGATCAATATGGATAATGTCAAGGATCTTTTGATTTTGTGACTGAGATTCAAGAAAAGGTAATTTATGCATCTTRGAGCTCAAACAATCAGAACACAAGGAGTTGCTTTTATTATTAACAAAAGGTAAATTACAATGTGTCAAAGCCTTCTTTACAATCTCAAAAGAGGGGTGGCCAAGTCTGAAATGCCACAAACCTATATCTAGAGCTTTATTGAACTGGGCTGTGTTGACACTTGATTGAAGTGGTGAAAAACTGAGGGGCTGTTCTTGGGAGGACTTGACTGGGGTAAGTTTGAGGCTGTAGAGTCCATCACTGAGGATCCCTTTGAGAAGAGTTGCTCTTGTTACTTGATCCTTCACAAGACAAAAGGAAGGATGAAATTCAAAAAATACCCTATTGTCTTTGGCAAATTGTGATACACTGAGGAGGTTTTTAGTAATATGTGGGACATGTAGAAGGTTGTTTAGAGCAAAAGTATGGTCATTAGAAATCACTAAAGAGTTTCCTAAATGAGTTATGGACATACCTGCTCCATTTGCTGCTTGGATGGTGTCTTGACCTTGATAATCAGTGCTCATGTTCAAGTTTGCTAGATCATAAGTCAGGTGATTAGTAGCACCAGAATCTGGATACCAGTAGTGTTCAGTGCTTGATTCAGAAGCTGCAGTCCCTAGGTTAGCAATGTTGGCCATTGGATTGCTGTTGTTCACATGATCCCTTTGATTTCTGTCACCATTGCTCATTTGAAAGTTGGAATCAAACTTATAGTAACACTTGTCAGCTGTGTTATTGTTGTATCCACAAATCTGGCACCTTGCTCGGCCAGCACCAAATCTACCTCCTCTTCCTCTAAAATTTCCTCCTCTACTGGAATAGCTTCTTCCTCCCCTATTTCCTAAAAATTGATCTCTGGTGCCTTGATACTGATAGGAGCTTCTTCCTCTTCCTCTTTTTGTTCCAAAGTTGGATCCTTAGGTGGTCAGGTTGGCACTGAACTGTGAGCCATCACTTAGGTTATCCATTCCTTCTAACTTGTTCTCAAAACTTAACAGAACTGCATATGCTTCTGCCATTGTAAACTTTTCTGCTCTGGTGGTAAGTGTAACAATTAAAGGGTTGTACTCAGGGCCTAAGCCATTCATTAAATACATTATCTGATCATTTTCATTGATCTTTTCTCCAATAGATCCAAGCATGTCACAAATATTCTTAATTTTTCCAAAATATTCTCTTATCTGTAAAGCACCTTTCTTAGTAGACTGTAGTTGCAGTTTGAGTTGCATAATCTTTGCTCTATTGTGACTAGCAAAATTATTTTTCAAACAGTCCCAAATTTCTTTAGCACTATTGAGACCAACAGTAGTAATGAGGATGTTTTAAGACAAAGAAGAAAGCAACCAAGAGACAATGAGCTGATCTTGCTTGATCCATTTAAGGAATTGAGGGTTGACAGTACCTTCTTGAGTAAGCCTATTAGGTGCAGGCTGTTGTCCATTGATAAATCCCTCCAGTCCATATCCTCGAATAGCTGCCATGATTTGCTATTCCCAAAGCAGGAAATTGTTGTCATTGAGCTTGATGCTCACAAGTTGACTTTGTAATTGAATGATTTCAAAATTCTGCAAAGGTGCAGATGGTCCCCCTTGCATCTCAGCTGMTGYAGCCATTTAAATAGTAAAAGTATAGATCTTGAAAAGATGGATCAGAGGCATAGCTCTGATACCATAATAGGGAAATAACCAGAAATAGAAATAATGCATAAAGAGAATAAAGCTAACTGCATGATATCCATTTTTGCTTCTGATTTTTACAGCTTTTATTTCATGGCCCTCAGGCTCATTACAGGCCTAATATATATACTATGCAGCTCCTTACCTTAGTGTCTAGGGTTTACATGAATTAGCCGGTTTAGCTACACCACAAAGGTAAGGTCCATACTGAATCAATTCTTATCATTACAGCTGGCAATATTTGAACCACATGCACACGTCCATTTAATAGCCACAAGCTTATTTGTCTTCATGTGTTTCATCAGCAGGTTTGTCCTCAAGTGCAGTTTTCTTTCTTGATGACTCGGCTGCCAGGTCACTTGTTCTTTATGACTTGTAGCCATTGTTAATACTATGGAATCGTTATTCACAATATATTCACAATTTATTATATATATGCAATACTTGAGTATGCTCAATTAAATCTAGGACGTAAATCGTATTGATATTGATGTTTCTCTTTTATTTGAATAGCATCTTTTTTATAATATTAGTATGTATACACGACAGTAGATTAAATAATGTTAGCATTTTTTTTTTTGGAATAATATATGTTGGTATTATATCACTTGCCAGTCACGGGAAGGGGATCAATTCCGCACATCCATAAGTAAATTATTCACCCATTTCATAACAAATCCTAACCCAACCCTTTGTCATAATAATATAATGGCCAATTTGATTCGGACCCGAAGGATTACTAGCCACACTCGGTTACTATATGTACCTTTAAGGGCTCCTATCATTCAAAATACTGTGGTCGATATTTTGAATACCAAATACCTGTTTGTTTAAAACTCAATAATCAAATACTCAACCAAAAAATTTTTACAATTAAATAATTAAATACTACTGGATACAATATTGTAAAAATTAATTTTCAAACATGATTTGATATCAAATACAATATAAAAATACATTATCATCCACTTTTCACACATGATTCTAAATCATATAAAACACAAGAATTCTTACTATTAACATAATTATGAATACCCCAAAATTCTGAATACTAAGATTAAAATTCCAACGAAGTTCAAACAGGCCATCAGAGTTTCCTTTTTTTCACTTTTACTAACTACACACGTAAAATTCCTAAACTACCACTACAAAAGAACTCGAATAAGCCGACGGATAGCATCCGTCGGAAAAAGTCTGGCATATCCGATGGCTTTTCCGACGAATAATTGCCAATGGAGTGCCTACGGCTTTTGCTCTCGATAGACGGCTCCGTCGGCAAGCTCTCAGGGAATTGGCAGCATTAATGCCGCCCAAATGCCGAGGGATTATTTTCGTCGACAAAGCCGCGTATTTTATTATACTTTTTATTTAAATATCACCGACGGATTAGTATTCGTCGGTAAGATATTTATAAAAATAATTATAAATAAAATATAACCGGATATTAGTTGCAGGCGGACTATTTCCCTTGGAAAAGCCGGATTTTAATTGTCGACGGACTAATATACTCTAACTTGATGAGGAAACCCGTAAACAATTAAGTTTGAAAAAAAATAAAACATACAACACTCGCTTGTTACATTTGAATACATGATATAAAAAATTAAAATATATAAGGCACTGATAACTTTATTAAAAACGTCGTATATCTAACTTGCAGTGTATCTGTAATATTATTTTTTTTATTATTTGTTGTTTCCTTTTTTTTTTTCTTAAAACACTCATTTGTTCATATAGATATACAATGTGTGTATCAATGTATTATATTGGGATTAGATAAAGAGATTTAGAATATATTAATATTTATCCTAGGCGTAATAATTTATTATTATTTATTTTATCTTTTTTGTTTCCCTTTAATTTTATATTTTTTTTGGGTAATAATAGTATTTTATATAGTGTATTATTATTATTCTCAATAAATTATATTAATATCACATTCAAGTTTATATATTTTTTTTTATTTTCCCTTCGTGATAATTTTATATAACTCGTATTTTTTTAAATAGAATATTTAAAATTATAAAAGAAAATTATTTAAACTTTTATTATAGATAAAATTAGTTCAACTTATATAGATTTTTTTTCTCTAATTAAATATGACTGATTTATATTTTTATATTAAAAAATAAAAATAAGATATTGAATTAGGCAAAACATGATAAAAAAAAATATTGAATTAGGTAACATATAATAAAAGAAAAATATTAAATTAGACAAATAATAATAATATGAATATATTAAAGGAAAACTCTACGGTGCCTTTAAAGGTACCATACCTTCACCCCCTCCTGCATTTACAACCATAGATCTCTTAATCTAAAAAACCTAAAATTGATCTAATGGTTGTAAATGCACCCCACTAAGTGAGGAATGGTACCGTGAAGGTACCGTTGAAGTTCCCTATATTAAAAAAGGTAAAATATAATAAAAAAAATATTAAATTAGATAGATATTGGACTTGGATGACATCGAAACACTAGAAGTTTTTATGGAGCTAACGAAGTGGGAATCAGACACATAGGATATGACCTAGTTTATAATTTCTAATGACTATATTACTAATATTTTTTTTTAAGTTTATATTTTAAAATTTATTAATTAATTATATAAATTTAAATAATAATTTTGTTTTGAGATTTATTTAGTATTATACTATATTATTTTATGTATATCTACAAATGTCCTAAATTAATTCCTCTTTTTAGCACCTTTTTGCTACTAGTTTTTTTTAGTTATTTTAGATTATTTATTTCTATTCTTACTCAAAATTGTGAAATAATTACTTAAAAGTTAATTATACTTTATTATATTTTCATCTAGTTTAAAAGTATTACGAGATTTATTTTAAAATAGTTTATAACCTTTATATTATAATTTTATTTTTTAGATTTATCAAGTAATTATTCACAATAAAATATTTGTTTAACTTGCTTTATAATTTTCGACGACATCTATTATTATTTTATAATATTTTTAAGTTTTTTTATTTCTCACTATTAAATAATTAAATAAATTTAAACAATAATTTATTATGTATATATATAATGATTTCAAGTTTTGAGGTTTATTTAATATTATATTATAATTTTTAATATTTTGGCTTTTATCTTTTTGTATTTTTTAAGTTTATTAAATAGTTGTTAAAAAATTATATTTATGAGAAGTGTTAATTATTGTATTAAAATTAAAAAAAAATCATGATAAATTATGTAAAATTATAAGAATGATAATTTTTATTTATAAATATAGATTCTTTTTTTATATATAATATGAATAAAATATGATGGAGTGATTAAAAAAAAAAAAGTCAGTTCAAAAATGACTGGAGTCGGGCAAAATTATGCCTAGGAGTCGGTGGGTTTTCTTTTTAGGATGAAAATGACATTACTGTAATTTAACAAAAGCTTTCCGTCTTTTAATGGCAGAACCAACACAAACACACTATTAATTAAATAATTTAATTTGGCTTTATTTATTAGTTAAGTAGTGTAATACTCGTGTGAATACACAAGTATAAATAGGATATGTATATATCTTCCTTATATATAAATGGAAAATTATATTATTATATGTGTCTTTTTTTCATATTTCGTTAACTTTAGAAAAAAATTTAGTGCTTCGGTGTCATCCGAGCATAATATTAACATAATTTAGTATTTTTTCTTTTATTATATTTTACCTAATTTAATAGTTTTCTAATATTATATTTTGGCTAATACAATATTTTTCATTTATTACATGTTACCTACTTTAATATTTTTTTAAAAATATTTTGCCCAATTCAATATCTTACTTTTGTTCTTCTAATATAAAAATATAAAAAAGTTATATCTAATTAAAATAAATCTATATAGGTTGAATTATTTTTATTTACAATAAAAGTTGAAATAATTTTATTATAATTCTAAATATTTATTTAAGAAAAATATGAGTTATATAAAGTTATTACAAAAGGGAAATAAATATAAAAAATATAAACTCAATTATTTTTATCAAATCCTAATATAATAAGTTAAAAATAACATTAAAAAAATATATATGAAAAAAAATTGTTACCCAAAAAAAAAGTGAAACAAAAAAATATAACATAATAGTAATACTAATAATAAATTATTTTGCCAAGAAAAATAAATATTAAATATATTTTAAATCTCTTTATCTAATTCCAATAAAAAGCATTGATACACACATTATATATCTATACGAACAAATTAGTATCTTACGCAGAAAAAAAAAATATTACACATACTACAAATTAGATGCACGGCGTTTTCTCAATAGAATTATCAGTATCTTATAAATTTTAATTTTTTATATCAAATAACCACATGTAACACGTGTTGCATATTTTATATTTTTTTCAAACTCAATTTTCTACAGGTTTCCTCGTCAAGTTTAGGGTATTTTAATATACTTTACAACTAATTTCGTGATTCAAGGGAATTTTTTTTTAAAATTCTCTATTCTGAAAATCATTCTTACTGTGATTATAACAAATAATGTTCTAGATATATCGCAACTAATTTCTTGATTCATGGTAAAAAAAACTCAAAATTCTTAATTGTAAAAATCAACTTACTGTAATTAGAACAAATAATTTTTTGATTTGTGTGTAAGAATTATTTATTGTGAAAATAAAACAAATAATGTTACGATTTGTACCTGCATAATATGCGTGTGTCTGCTTCGCTGCTTCGTTTGATAAATAAAAAGTTATGGTGTTTCAGTTGCTTAAGTTTCATCCGAACCTAATATCTACTTAATTTAATATTTTCCTTTTATTGTATCTCACCTAATTTAATCTTTTCATTTTATTATATTTTGCCCAATTTAATATTTTTCTTCTATTATATTTTGTCTAATTCAATATTTTTCTTTTATTCTTCTAATACAAAAATACAAATAAGTCATACAAAATCAGTAGAAAAGATCTAAGTTAGTTATTTTAATTAAAAGATAAATTACATAAGATATAACTTTAATTAAAAAAATTATTATGAAATTATTAAATAAGTAGTGTTTATAATAAAAGTTAATATAATTTTAATTTTTAATTTTAAATATTTTATATAGGTAAATTAAGATTTATTTGAAATAATTTAAGTATTTAACTAAATATTAGTAATGAATTCAATCTAACATACAAATATAAATTTAAAATAATAATAATTATTATTATTTTATTATTATTATTACTATTATTATTAAATATTGATTAGACATCAGTACAATGTGACACAAGTTGAGAGTATGACATCCATTTAGGTTTTCAAAGTATGTAAGTAATATTCTTAACGAATTTAATTTAAATATTGAAATACAAAATAACGTAATAATAATTTATAAATAGAGATTAGGCGCGAATTTAGAATATGACTTCTTTTGAATTTTTGTAATTATGTAGATAAAATTATTAACAAATTGAATCTAAACATGAAAACACTACAAAAAAAATCAAAATTTCCGAGGGATTTTTCCCTCGAAATTAAGCAAAAATCCCTTGGTTTTGGTTAAACCGAGGGAAAATTCCCTCGAAAAAACCTTCCTCGGAAATCGGTTTCGAGGGAAATAAATCCCTCGAAATTACAAAATCGAGGGAATTCCGAGGGATTGTTTCCCTCGGAACCATTACCGGACAATCCCTCAGAAATCCGAGGGAAATCCGAGGGAACATTTTCCTCGAATTTTTTCAATTTCCGAGGGAATAAAATCCCTCGGATTTCTGAGGGAATGGAATTCCCTCGGAATTCCGAGGGATTTTATTCCCTCGAAAATTGAAAAAATCCGAGGGAAAGGGAGTCCCATTCCCTCGGATTTTTCAAAATTACGAGGGAACGTTCCCTCGGTATTTTTAATTTTTTAATTTTTTTTATTAATTTTTAATTTTTCGTTTTAATTTTAATTCTTGTTTAATTATTAAAATTCCCAAAAAATTGAAAAAAKYAATTAAAKAAAAGTYRAAVAAATAAATCAATTATAATAAAAAAAATATTTAAAAATTTATGAATTACATGCGTTCGATCGAAACAGTAACAAAGTTTATTACATAAATAAAAGTGTTCTATGGATGGGGAGGGGGAAACTGCTGCTGCTGCTGATAGGGAGCGGGGAACTGTTGATGGAAACGAGCGTACATCTCAGCCATCTGGGCGTTCGTCCGCGCCTGAAAATCCTCCTGTTGCCGGCGCTCCTCCGCACGCTGTCGCCTTTCCTCGGCTGCCTGCTGCTGCAACGYCTCAAGCTGCGCCCTCTGAGCCTCGACCTGCGCCTCGAGCTCTCTGATCTGTC
>BMAC01000201.1:318108-353282 GCA_014905375.1 Phtheirospermum japonicum
ACATGACTAATAATAATAATTTAACCCTATATAGTTGCAATAATATTGAACCGAAAATGAAAGCATACAAACTTACGTTGAGTTGATTGGTGGAGAAGCAGTTTTGAGGAGAGAGAAGAGTCCAAACTTGTACGGATGGTGAGGAGAAGCATATAAAATCACCATGCCTATTTGTTAAATAACAAAATAGAAAAAAATCCAAAAAATAGTAAAAAATAGAAACAAAACCCAAAAAATCACGATCCCGGAAATAAATCCTATTTTGTATTTTTTTTCTATTTTTTACGATTTTAATTTTTTTTAATTTTTTTAAAAAAATTAATTAAATTTCGAGGGAATACAATTTCCCTCGGAATAATTCCGAGGGAATCCGTTATCCCTCGGAATAATTCCGAGGGAAATTATATTCCCTCGGAAATTTAATTATTTTTTTAAAAAAAATAATAAATGAAACTGAGGGAATCTAATATCCCTCGATTTTCCGAGGGACTACTTCCCTCGGACAACCACCCGTCGGTCATCCCTCGGTTTTTCGTTCGGTAAACATGGCGGGAACATTTGGCGCCCTGATTTTCGAGGGATTTTCCAAGGGAACGTAATTCCCTCGGAAAAAACCGAGAGATTTTTATTTCCCTCGGTGTTCCCTCGGAAAATTACGAGAGAATTTCGTTCCCTCGGAAAATCCATCGGAAATTTGCTGTTTTTTTGTAGTGAAATAAAAGATTAATAATTATAATAATTAGTAAAATAAATTAGACATGTACAAGGCAATGGTTGAGAATACATCATTTGATTTTTTCATTTTCAATAAGATTTATCTTTTGATAAACCTCATGTAAGATACGGGTAT
Organism: Phtheirospermum japonicum; assembly: GCA_014905375.1. Classification (NCBI taxonomy): domain Eukaryota; kingdom Viridiplantae; phylum Streptophyta; class Magnoliopsida; order Lamiales; family Orobanchaceae; genus Phtheirospermum; species Phtheirospermum japonicum. The sequence continues at coordinate 318,959 of BMAC01000201.1, forward strand.
TTTTTATATTTATCTTTTGATGAACCTCATGTAATACACGGGTATTAAACTAGTACACATATATTACAATATTGAGTGTATTAAAAATACATAAGTTTTAAGGAAAAATAAAATAATAATTAAAAATATATTATTTAATTTATACACCGCATTTTTTTATAAAGTACATTATTAACTCTATTTACGTATCTACCGTCTTTAACATAATATAGTCTTTTCAATTATTTTCTACTTTTACTCTTGGCATTAACATAAAGCTTACCATTATTAAAAATTAGTGACTCATACGGAACGGAACATTTATATGTTGTTTAATATTAATATAATAAAATATATTTTGAATGCCACACCAAATAATGTTGCAAAAGATAAATATTTTTATTGTGAAAACAAAAACAAATAGAGGAGAATGTAAACTTTTTTCTAAAATCATATTATTTGAAAGATTTTAATAAAAAGAAATAAATGTGAGGTATGTTAGATTTGATAAAATATAGAACAGATTTTATTCAAAATGAAATCATATTCTGCAAATAATAAAGGAAATTCCATATATTGAGTTGGAAAAGAACAAAATTAAAAATATAGAGCATCTCAAAATGTGTAATATTATATGAGAATACAATTTGAGACCCATTGAAATAATCCAAAAAATCTCAAATGTAACATGCATTTTCATCTTGTAAAATAATATCAACAAATCAAATAAATATATTATTCACCTTCAAAATTAAGTAGCTAACCCGTGAAATCAGAAATTAGTATGTGATAAGAACTAAAATAAGCACTATAATCTGGTAGGAAATATAGCAGGGATAAATGCAGATTGAAATTTTTTTAAAATTGAATTACGTATTATGAGTTCTACAAATAAAGTCAAGTTCATATGAACAATTAGTTGAATTCTATGAAATAAACCCTTGTTTACAGGAAACAATTGTGCATTTTCAAAATTTTAGAAAATTTCATCAAGACAGAAAACCACATGCATAGAGGAAGAATGGAAAAAAAAATTTAAACAAAAAAATCGGAAGTTTATTTCATTTATAATTCATGAAATAAAAAATAAAATACACATATTGAGGAATAGTAACCTCTGCCTCTATAAAGGTTCAATAATTACCACAACTCATTTTCGGTAGCTTATAAAACTCAAATTGACATCTCAATTCAATTATACACATAAATCAATCATGGATCAAAAATTATAATTAGAAGTCAAAATCAAATTTCATATGTCGAATCTCTTTCGGGGGACATTTTCGAATGAAGAGAATAATGATAAGAATAAACTAAAAGTATTTTTGGGAAATTTTTAAAAAGGATAAAAACATAAAGCAAAAAGTAAGAGATTAGTATGGGTAAAATCAGTATTTTAAAATGCGTGTTGAGCAATGCATTGCTTTTTGATTTCTACATCGCATAACATAAATAGTGTTGTGTATTGCGTGAACTATTCGAACATATTATTTTAATATTAAAAAAATAATTATATATTCTTTTGTGAATTATTTTTAATATAAAAATAATTATTAATGAAAGGTGGACTTTTTTCTATTTATATGAAAAGATAATATAATAAAAAAAATTGGTGTTAATAAATTACTTAAATTATTATTAATGAAAATTAAAGTTTTATCCATCGGATAAAAGGAAATTCACACACCACTTCCTTGAAGAAGCTTTTAACACGGATTCAGGACATCCAATTCGTCTCGCTCCATGCATTAATATAAATATTTCTGAAATGTTTTTTAAGATTCTCTTTCTTCTAAATATGCATTGGTTCCTTGCTAATAATTTAACAATGCATTAATACATTAGTAAGTGTGTATTAAATAAACTCTAAATACACATACACTCACAACATAATTTAAAAATACATAGGTATCGTACTAATCGTGCATTAAAATATAAATGCATATATGCAATGACAACACAGAATAAAACTCACTTACTAAGTATGCATTAAAAGAAATCTAAATATATATACGATTACTGATAATATATACACTTAAAATCCATAATTACCTTACCAAGTCCGAATCAAATCCTTTCTAAATGTGCAAATGCACTGAGAAGTTGGCAACAAATTGAATCATAATTAGTCACATATATTAAGAAGAAAATATAAATCATACTCATGAAATTAAGATAAAATTATGAGGATCAAATTTCTGAAATATGGAAATCGTATCATTACTATGTGAAGAAATCATCATAATAGAAGAGGAAGATAAGATTGAGAAATGAGAGATAATATAGAGAAAGATCGAGAGAGATGCAGTTGCCATAAGTTAATTTGTAATTTCTTTATGGAAATTGATGTATAAATTAATTATAATTAAAGATTGATTATGAATCTCAAATAGAGAGAATTTACCTAGTTAATTTATTTTTTTATTGTATTTTCTTTAATTTATTTTTTTATTATATTATAATTAATTAATATTTTTTTTATTATATATTGACTAATTTAATATTTCTTTTATTTAATCTAGTATTCTTCTTTTATTCTCATAATATAAAAATATAAATAAATTATATACAATATTAAGAAAATTTAAATTAATTATTTTAATTAAAGACCAATTACATTCTGAAATTATTTTAATTGTTAAACAAACTTAATTATGAAATAATTAAATAAATTGAATTTATAATAAAAGTTAAAATAATTTTATTTCTAAAATATTAAATATTCTATATATGTCAATTACGAATTATTTGCAATAATCTAAGTATGTAATTAAATATTAGTAATGAATTCAAACTAAATATAAAAGTATAAAATTATACAATAATATAAATGAATATTGATTAGACACTATTACAATGCGACACGAATTGTGAGTATGATATTTTTTGAATTTTTTAAAAATTATAATTAATAATTATTAACGAATTTAATCTAAAAATTAAAATATAAAATGACTTGATATTAACTAATATATAGAGATTAGACAAAGAATGCGATATCTTTTGAACTTTTTAATTATATAATAAAATTATTAACGAATTTAATATAAATATTAAAATATAATATTATTTAATAATTAGAATAATTAATAAATAAATCCGACATGTATAAACTACATATGTATAAAATACCGAAAAAAGTATATTATTTGAATTTTTTATTTAAATTTAAAATTTTATAATTATTATAAATATTTTTTATATTAGTCTTTTATTAAGATTCTTGAGATTTTCTTTGCGAAGACCTGGATATGATTGAGAATGGAAAAAAGGATGAAGAAAGGAGGGTGCATCTAATCTGATTTTTCGGGGGGAAAATTTGGAAATATATTACATATTAAAAGAATAAAAAGGCTCAACCTATCTCATTTCATCGTATTTTTAATTAAAAAATAAAGTTTGATATTATCTTTCAATCTCATCCGATTGAAGGCACAAAACCCTGGATTCACATATAGGTGGGGTTTTAATCCTATATATATACAGTGAACAGGAGCTTCGAAAGCCCCAATCCCGACGTTAAAACCTAAATCCCTTTGTTTCTCTCTCGAATTATTCTTCTTTGCGGTATGAAGTTATTCTAAACTTCTATGCTTTTTTTTTTTTTTCATATTATTTGAATATAATATTGGGTTGACTAATTAGCAGTGGGTTTAAGCTTTTCTTCTGTATAGTTCTTGGGATTCTTGGACACATGTAATTTTTTCTCCTTAAGCTGCATAATCATTTTTACAGGATATTTGAGTGATATTTTGTATGGTCGTGGACACTGTTAGATAATAATTTGTATATCTCTGTCCTGTTTTCACAACAACATTTAATCATTAGGTCATTTTGCATTACTGCGATCTGGTCCTTGTGTTGATAAAAATTAGGGAAAAAAAAATGATACTGACAGCGTGATTGGATATTACTTGATTATAACTTTGTAATTGATTCTTATTGTTAAAAGGGATTATTTAGCTGTAAGTCAGATAATTTGTGTGTGTGTGTGTGTGTTTCCTGTAATTTTTTATTTTTCAAGAGTAATGAATTTTTCTGGGCCTGTAACAGAGTGCAGAAAGTATGGAAAAGGACATGATTAGCCAACTGTTGGATGATATTCTGATTTCGATCGTTGGTCGTGTGCCGACTAAAGAAGCCGTAAGGACAAGCATTTTGTCGAAAAGGTGGCGGAACATTTACAAATTAGCCCCCAACGTCCATCTCCAGTGTCCGTGCCTTTTCAGTGGGGATTCGATTTGTCATCCCAACTCGAACATGTTCATTGATGAAGTGTGTAGATTCTTAAGTTTTCGTTCCGGCTTTAAGATCCGTAAGCTCAGTCTTCATTGTTGTTATATGAGATCACACGGGCCTCGATTTGAGCAATTCATTTCTTCTCTAGGTAGATTAGACATCGAAAGACTTGATCTCAGAAGTGAGCTTTCGTTTTCTTGTCACCATATTCCTAAAATACCCTCCTTGAAATATCTCGAGATGGAGCATTGCGCTTTGATTGTAATGCCGTCCTTCAGAAAATTTAAATTATTAAACCAGTCCAACTCATCATCCCTCCAAGTCATTAGACTCTCTTCCATAAACGTAGATGATGATGTTTTGGAGTACCTTTTGGCCAATTGCTTGAGCCTCCACTCACTGGAATTTCGCAAGTGCGATCTGCCTACCAAACTATGTGTCCGTGGCCCAAATCTCCAACTGAAGAGTCTCTGTATCAGAGATTGTTCGAGTACGGAGGAGATTGAGTTGTATGCCAGTAATCTCGTTACGTTCGAGTGTTGGGGTCTTCAAGAGGCTAAATTGATATTCGACTATCTCCCTAAGCTGCAAAATATATCTCTTGATTTTAAATACCGTATTGATATGTTTAATGTTTGTATGCTCTTCAAAGATTTGCCTCACCTGAAATCCTCGGAACATTCTGCTGATGGTGATTGTATTTGTCCGGTATGCCCCCACCAAACTCATCGATGTTTGCTATGTTATGCATAGGATTATTTAATTCATTCTCGGCGTTTCTTAATTAATTCTCAGGTTGACAGCGTAATTGGGCTTAATATGGTTGGCAACGTAACCATGGGGTTTAATACTTTTGCCGACCTTAGGCAATTATCGTTACGCCTAATTAATCGTGTCAGTCTGCTTTTGCTGGTCCCATTTTTAGAAAAGTGCCCACTCCTACAGGAGTTTCACTTGAATGTAAGTTTTTTTATTTTCTTGAATAGAAATTTGGGATGCACTTTTGGTTTGTGGATACTGAAAAGATGTCCCTTTGGCTTTGTTTTATAGACTGAAGATGTGGAGTACATTGATAGAGGAGAAATGACGTGGCGGGCTCACCCGGAGCTGAAGAAAGTGAAATTTACGGGACATAGCGGAACAAAAAGTGAGATGGAGTTTGCTTTGTACATCCTCAAAAGTGCAATCTGTCTGGAGCAAATGCATATAAAGTGGCGCTGGCGAAGTGAGACTCCACGGAGTGTCCGCGAAGAGATTCTCACCCAATTGCAAGATCTGGCTATTTCCAACAAGGCACAACTAACTCTTGAGTATTGACCTATTTCTGCACCTAATTGGTCTTTTTTTTTTGGCAATTGGATTAAAGTTTTATGTGATGATGATGGGAAACGTATGTCATTTCTCTAGGAAGAGTAATCAAGTAAATGCAGTTATTAGTGTTTCATATGACAAGTTTTGCTTGTGATGTTATTTGGATTACTTTGATCACAATCCGAAAGTAAACGGAGGGAAAGCTTTTGTTTTTTTCATTTCTGGTTTGAGTTTTACAATCAAGTAGGCATTTTTATTGATTATTTACTGAACATTCTTTTTTAACTTGTGCACAACATACGTGGAATGTCATTAATTTTTTTTATTTTTTTTCATGTAGTTTCATAGATTCTATAGTGGATTCTAATAGAATTTTATTAAACTTTACATTATGGAATTAAGTTGATTTTAATAGAATTTGTTAATATATTAGAATTATTTTAAAATAAGTGTCGTTTTAGAGATTCAATTTTATTATAAATTAAGTGTCGTTTTATAATTTTTTACCACTTTATACCAGTTTTATCCCTGTTTATTTTAAGAATTATAAATAAATTTATGGTTATAAAATAACTAAAGGGAAAGAATGAAAGTAATTAAATAAGAATATTATTAATTGATTGAGAATATGTTGGTCAAATATTATGTTCCTTAATTTTGAACAAAACCTCTAAAAAGACACTTATTAAGAAACGGAGTGAGTAAGTTATTGGAAAAAAATGCATAATATCTTTTGTTTAGTTATTTAAAATTATTACATGTATCATATTATTACCTCTGAATTTATATATTTATTACTAATATATTTTTATCTTATTTTATATTTATTCATATTATGAATGTGAGTTTAATATATATGTGTGTGTGTGCGTGTGTTTTCCTACTGATGATTAAAGAAAATAAATTGAATTATGCAGCAGTTTGTTTGTTTGTTTTTTTGGACAATGTTTTTTATTAAATAAATTGAAGAGTGTTCTATATTTTTAATATATCATTATACATATATGCATTAATATGTTACGAGTTTATAATGCGGTGCATTAATCACATTTTTTTTCATTTAAATATCATAACACACACATATATATATGTATGTCCACTTTTTTTTTCTTCATATAAATTGATTATAATTTATTTCGAAAAAAAAAAGTGTTGTTGTGATAATAAATTTATAGAAGTGAGTAATTGCTTAGAAATTAGAGCGAAAAGTTTTGATAATTTTTACTTATAATATTTTCATTAATTATCTGAATTTTGAAAAAAATAACTCATATCTATAAAAATCCTAGAGCAGGAGGCGAGAATTTGGGAAGAACTACGTAATTGTAAATTTAATTTTCTAATCCATAGAACTCCGTATAAATTCAACATTAAAATTCCATAAGAATTTACATTAAATTGAGAATACTAAAATTTTATAGAATCAATATAATTCTACATAGAGAAGCACTTGTAGATTTCATAGAACTTTAGATCGAAAATATTTGAAATAGTATGAAATTTTAAAATCCGACAATTCCACGTTTCTATTTGAGAATCTCATTAGCTTCTTATTCTGACTACTTTTAGTTTACACTACAATGAATCAACCACGTGCTCTTAATTTTTATTGTTTTCAGCATATTATATCATTGATTCATTCGGTAGTGAATAAACCACAGACTCTTGAGTTTATTGTTTTGACTGTATCATATCATCGATTCATTTGGTAGGAGGAAAAAAAGGATTGGAAAAATTATAAAGAATGGAGATCACACCGACAATAAATCATTTAACACGGATGAGATAAAATCATTAAAATAAAAATAGAGTTAACCTCAATCGGTAGGAACTAATTATTATGGCTGACCATTATCTAAGAAAAAAAAGGAAAACAAAGAGAGAGAGAGAAAAAAAAACCAAAAAAAACTCACAATTGATTGATAAAAAAAGCTTTTATATATATTAAATATAATTCACAAAAAATATGTCATTAATCTTTATATTAAAAATAATGTGTTCAAATAATTCTAGCAATAAACAATATTATATACGTACGCAATGTTAAGAAATTTGCGATATGCATTTTAAAATAAAAGGTTACGAGTATCTCCAATATTTCATGTATTGCTCAAATTTAATGTCACGTGACAACAAAAATATGATGTGACATAAAAATTGTCTACCACTCATTCTAATTTAGAGATAATGTTAGACATAATTCACACTCCAACGTTAATTTGAGATGGATTCTTCTAGTTTATTATATTTTGCCAAATATTTCTCTATATGGAGATGGTCTAATAAAATGGGGGTGTTAATAAATGAGGATGTAGCATGTGGACCCTACATTAACATTAATTAATACCAATGTAGATGCCCTAGGAGCATCTTTAATGTTATTGTTCATTTGTTCCTTGTTCCTGATGTAGATTCTAAATCTCAATTCTCGTTTATTTTACAACTCAAATTTTCAATTTACGACAAATCTCAATTCTCGTTTATTTTACAACTCAAATTTTCAATCTACGACTAATAATTTCTTACACCTTTACCCCACACTCAATTATTTTATCACATCATCATTATATTTAAAAAATTAAATATTACTAAATACAATACAATAATACATTATCATACACTTCATATACATGATTTAACATCAAATACAATATAAAAATATATTATCATCCACTATCCACACTATCCAGACATGATTTGACATCTACAATAAAAAGTAAAGGATTCTAAATCTTATAACAAACAAAGATTCTTACTATTCACAAAATTCTCAATACTTAAGATTATGAATACCAGAATTTAGAATACCAACGAAATATAATCCAAACACCCATTAGGGAGTTAATTCTAGAGGGATGATAATTATTTTGATATAAGAAAATAGAAAGTGTGGTAAGATATCTAATCCAAACACCCCTTGGGGAGTGTATTCTAGAGGGATGATAATTATTTTGATATAAGAAAATAGAAAGTGTGGTAAGATTAAAGAGAGTGAGGTGTAAAAAGAGAAGAGAGATAAAAATATATAAAAAATAATAATTAAATACTAGTTGAAAAGTTGCAGAATGAGTGTATCTGTGAACTTGATACGAGATATTCATTTCATTCTTTTTTTCTTTTTCTTTTTTTGATTTTACAAAATAAACCTAAACTAAAATTGAACTAAATGAAGCGAAATTTACTAAAGTAGTGTACCTGTACTATCAAAGAAGAATAGGAGCATCCGTCGACAAAAGGATCACCCTAAGATGATCATTTCATGGCTATTAAACGAATTAAATCAAATTGTTCTATTTCTCAAACTTTCTGACTTGCTCCTACGGAACCAAGGTCGAAAAGATTGAAAAAATCAATCATTCACAACCACTAGTGAATGATTCCTCGAAAAGTTAGATACAGCGTATAATATTTGTAAGAAAAGCGAAATAAATTTGAGAAAAAACGATTTGAAAAAAATAAATAATAAAAAATTGAAAAATAAAACGACAGAAAACAAATGTGTTTGTGGGACATAAGAAAAAGAAATGAATTGGAACATAAAAAGTGGAATGGAAAAAAAAATGTGGCTATAAGATGTGAAAAGTGGAATACAAAAACTGAGGTCTGAGTCTGCTTTCTACATCCTCAAAATTGCAATATGCATAGAGGAAATGCATATAAATTGGGGTATAGAACTGAGTTGGATTGAGCATCCAGAGAGTGAAAAGAAACGCGACGTGATCCGCAAGCTATGTCCAACAAGGCACGACTAACTATTGAGTATCGAGCTATTTACAGACGTGGTTGGATTGATTGCGTTTTTCAGCAATTCTGTCTTGGATTAAAAAGTCTTATGTGACGTTGAACGTATGGTTCAACGTTTTTCTTCACAATCTGGAAGAAAGAGGAACGTGAGTCGTTCTTCATTGAGGAACACCATAAATCGAAAACAAGAAATAAAACCTAGAGTCGAAATTCAAATTACAACCCAACCATTTTTCCAGATTCTCATCCCCTGCAATTGCATTCACAGCTTCAAAATCCCTAATCTCAACCTTAAACCATTACTAAATAAAAAAATCAAATCATGTGCCAAGTCAAAACCTCGTCACGTCAATCCACAAACGTTATCCACAGCCAAATCAGTTTCGACAAAATACATCAATCCATGTTTAGATACCGAGTTTCGTCTTAAGCACAGCACTAGCAATCATCCCTATACCACACACCACAGCGTTCCGGATTTTCTCCATGCTTGCAATCTCAATTTCGATCGCCACATTCCCAATATTGAAACACAATCTCTTGCGTGCAATCGGCTTCACGGCTGGAGCCCCGCTTGCCTCCAAGGCGGAGGAGGGCCCACGTGGACCGGAGAGCGCAAGTCTCTGCCTATCTTCAATCGACCAACCAATGGAGAAAGCAGCCGCCAACATGGCACACGTCGTGGCCCACCGTTTGATGAAAAGAAACCGAGGTGGCCGGGGGGCTGCTGCATAAAATTTTATCGTCCTAAAGATCGCTTCACACACTTGTCGATGCTTTTCCGGATCAAGACCGGGCTGGGCCTCAAATATATGAGTGGACCAATTCGCGTTTGGGTCTAACGGTGTGCAATTGACAACTGTTAGCCTATATATCCACAGTGGATGCGGGTCCGCCCCAATCAAGATTTCTTCGGCATCCGAAACAACAAGCTTATAAAATTTTTCGCTTGCCATATTAAATTTCCTGAAATTTTAGAATAATTTGATTTATACCTAACATACAATGCTATGCAACATGCCAGAAAACCACAATATCTCAAACTTTCAGCACCAAATTTTCTATTCTCTTGACAAATACACCTCACTTCAATCAAATAAAACGAGGCCCTGTAGATTATTGGGCTACGTTTGATCAACTTCCCGTTGTTTCATTTTCCCTTTTTATATCTGGGTTAATAAATATATGCAACTACTAAACAAAAGCATTCAATCATTGGTCCACTCAATTGATACCTTATGACAAAAAGAATTTAAAAGTTAGGATTTAACAATTTAGGGTTAGCGAGAGCTTACCTCTTTTCTTCTAGAGCTTTGATCGTGAACTGAGTTCGTCGGAGACTGGTGCCTGCGTGGTTAGAAGGATGGACTCCGGGTGCGTGGGATGTCAAGCGAAGCCTGGACGCCCGCTACCTGCGACGTAGAGCGACGCCGGAGCCGTCCAGCATTTTTTATTTCCCTTTACAAATCAGATTAGCAGGGCCTTCACGTTTATTGGGGTGGGGGCCTTATGAGATGAGGGGGAAAAAATTGGGCCTCTATATTTCCTGGGCCTGAGGCGACCTCTATAACATCATTATTATTATTATTATTATTATTATTATTATTGTTGTTATTATTATTTAATTGTTTTCTAAAAAGTTTATTGGTCTTATTGTTCATTAATTAGCATTAATCCCTGTATGCACGGACTGACTAAAAGTGACGAGTTCTCTCCTCTCTCAAACCCAGACTCTATCTTCCACTGAGGGTCCGCTTGGTTGCTATCCTATTATGGACTGAATTATTTTCTAATTTTCTTCGTTAAAGGTTATCACTAGGGGTGAGAAAATCCAACTGTAACCAAAAACCAATGGAACTGGTTAAAAGGTTTGTTCCGGTTCGATTTTCTCGTGAAAACGATTTTGGTTCAATTTTGAAAAATTAAAAGTTTGGCTTTTTTCATTAGGTACGGTTCACTTTTGGTATGAAAATATGCGTTTTGAACTTAACGGAACCGAATTTAGTATTTTTATTACTTCGTCCGTCCCTATTTATTTATCGCAATTGACCATTTTACAGAGATTAAGAAATATAATTGGTGTTATAATTATAGTCATAAAATGATAATAATATTATTTTATTTAAAATAATTAAAAGTGTAAAATAATAAGAAACATTTCATGAATAAAAAATGTACAACAAATACTCCATGAATAAGAATTATAAACATGTTTGGTAAATGATGCAGTCACATATTTGAAAAGTCATAGCACAGAATTATGTAGCTCTATAAATAATATAGCATTCACCCGTCCATGTATATATAAATCGTAACATAATGGAACCCTATCTGATTTTAAGGGAAAAATCACAAGCAATTTCCTTATTTTTAATAATATCCTAGATAAATGTTTACGCTCAATTTATATTAGACTCACAATCACAATTAATAAATACGATGAAATAATGTCACCGTCAAATTTATTGTAAAATAGAAAAATCCATTCGGGTCATAATCGGTCCTCATATAAAATGATACACACTTTCAATTAGTTAGGCAAAAATGCGTATATATAATGTATGCCAATTCAAATTGTAGATATAGGTGTGTTTATGGTGGGTTGTCTATTTAGGTGATTTCGCACTTTAAGAGTGCGAAATCAATTTTTTTATTTTTTTTAATGGTTTCGCACATTGAAAGTGCGAAACCTAATTTGTAAAAAAAAAAAATTAATTTTGATATGATTTCGCACTCTTAAAGTGCGAAATCAATTTTTATAATAAAAAAAAAAATTATACGATTTCGCACTTTAAGGGTGCGAAATCGATTTTTCAAGAAAAAAAAAATTGTAATTTGATTTCGTACTCTTAAAGTGCGAAATCAGTTTTTATAAAAAAAATAATATGATTTCGCACTTTAAGAGTGCGAGATCGATTTTTAAAAATAAAAAATTTCTAATTTGATTTCGCAGATTCAAGCTGCGAAATCAATTTTTGTAAAAAAAAATAAAATTAATGTGATTTCGCACTTTAAAAGTGCGAAATCGATTTTTTTTTTTTTAAAGAAAATATTTTCCGTTGAGAAATTAATTTTATATATATATATAGTCACGGGTAATTTATCAGCTTTCTATCCACCAGCATGCTAACGTCCTTCACTTCTGTATTTTTGTACGTATCAACATGCCATGCAAACGTCTTTCGTGGAATAGTGTTTCTAATCATGCATTCGTTTCTATTTATTGTTGCAATCGATTCATTTACTATATCATCCAGCTTCAACAAATTTTTTATCTCATTTTCTCTCTCTGCATTGAAGAAAATTTAAAATTGCTTTGCTCCCCATTTTAATTCGAGAAATTATTCAAGGTAATGTTTATTTATTTCTATCTCTCATATTTAAATTAATCGTGGCATATTTTCTTAGTTTAGTTTTAAAATATAATTTATGACCAGTAAAATTAATTTTTAGTTAAATTGTTATATATAAATTTTTGATAACTAGTTTATTGGTGTAACATGTATAGTATCTCATTTATGAAAAATTTTGATTACTGTTTTAGTAAATGATGCGGAAATACATCCCACTAAATGATTCTTTATAAACTATTTGTTAAATTGTTATTTATATTTGTGAAATTGATATTTATATTTATTCTTGCATTGTTTATATTGACTTGGTTGATATCATCCTCCATTTCTAAATAATAGACAAAATCCAAGCTATAATTATATATACATACATAATTGTTATAACCCATGTACTATTGAACTAAACAATTATTAAATTGGATAAATAACATTATATGTTCATGTATTGCAAACTTGAATTTGATAGGTTATATTATGTATTATTTTATTATAAACTTAATTTATTTACTTTGTGATAATTCATTATATTTTAAGGATGGCTCCTTGTCGTCTTCGTGTCATTACAAGGGCGGAAATTAGCGGAGCTCAAAAGTTTTATGATGATTTTTTGTTGTATAAGATGAAGCCAAACCATTCAATACCTGAACACTATTTGGCAATGCTCAAAATGTGGGTCCACATGCTCTATTTAAAAGCATATAATTGCCTTAGAAATGTTGACCGTAAACAATTAACACGAGCAGTTGATTGGTTAAATACTTTAGATGAAGATTATCATGAAAGAGGCATAGATTTGCTACGTGAGCTACGATGTAAGGGTAGGAAGTCAAATGGACCTAATTTGATGAAAGAATTAATTGAAGACTGGAAAAAGAACATTGGGAGATCCACCATTTTAGGAATGAGTCATAAGTTGGGAAATGATATTCTCCGATTAAGAAAATCCCCACCTTCTACTTACCCATGGCGAACCAAGTCAAGTGTAAAAAATCATTTGATGGATCCATTTGCCCGTATTAAGTTCAATGTTGGTTAATTTAAAATTTTTAGAGACATTGAAAGATTTGAAGAAATTGCAAAACTTCCGGCGCACGAACTTAGAATGGGTTTTTGGATGCTTAAATGAATCACTTCTTATGATTATTTTTTTTTCTTTCCTTTTTTTTTCTCTTTTATTTGTTTTTCAATTTATTGTAAATCTTCTTGTATTGATCAAGTTTTAATGAACATAGTTGTATGACTTTTAATGTAACCAATATTCCTTATTTATGATATTTCTTGTGCCATAAAGCTCCAGATGACAAGACAAGTCAAATGTGTGATTCCCACTATCCATGTTTTTTAATGGGGAAGTGTGACTGTAAGGTCACATCAATTGTAGCTGGCAAATGTACATTTTGTATTCCTTTTTCTTTTAATTTCTCTTTTATTTGTGTGTGTGTTGCATTGTCACTGTTTTTGAATTGGAAAATGTGACTGCAAGGTCACAATAATTGTAGCTGACAAAGGTACTATAATGCAATGCAATCAAATGGACATATATCACTCCTCTGTATATATATGTACACACAAACAAATTTATCAAGAAATATAAACTATACTAGCTAATAATGGCTAATTTTGACGAAAACCATCCAAATGTTCTAAAAATAGACAATGATTACTACAATCCTGCACTCACCCCATGGACCATGGAGATGGAACGAGTCATTTTGGAATTTTTGGGCGCTCAGAATGAAGGTGTTCGAAGAGGTGCAAAAAAAGCACATGTTATCATGAGCGTCCCGCAGGTAAAAACTATGCTCGTGCGTCGTTTCATGTTTTCACCCACTATTGCAGAAATTTACGATGGGATTGAAGAAATGGAGATAAGATACGATTGGTGGAAGGCAAGACTTTCTGAGGATGGTGTTTTTCTGGACGAAGAACGCCGATTGATCTGTATTGATACTACTATCAATAACAATGTCTCTCCAGCCTATGTAAAGTCCACACAGCTGTCTACATCTAATTGTTTGGTTTGTGTTGGTTTCATTTCAATTACTAACTTTTTTTGTTCATAAAGGAATACGGTGATGATGCATCACGGAGGTATTATTTGTATGACATCCCACCATTAATGAAGACCATGGAAGCAACTTTCAGTTGATGAGTACTCAATGTATTAGGACTCAAATGTGTAATAAAATGGGATCAGAAATGATCTTAGTTCGAGTGTGCAACTATGCTCTATGTTTAATTTGTAATGTTTGAATTTGTCACGTCATCTATTTTCTTATTTAATCAAATGTGTAATCTTTATTTTTTCTTATTCAATAAAATTATTTCTTTAATATTTATCTAATATTGCTGATGACAATACTACACATTTATCAATAGGTTTTTCAACTTTTCATGTGACAAGACCTGACATTATTGCACACGTTTTTCAACTTTCTTTGTGACAAGACTACATCATAAGCATTATGTTTTCATCTTTAGCTTTGACAACGATAACACATTCAATACAATTGTATTGTGAGATTGTAACTCATCTATAAATTTGGAACATTGGAAATCATTCTTTACAACCAATTCACACCCTCACAGCTTTGGTTTTCTCAATCATCTAAGCATTCTCATAACAAAAAGAAAAAATTAGTTCAAATCAGCCTAACAATGTACCATATTTTGAATTCGAGGATGATTTATTTTTCTACGATACGAATTCAACCGAATGGAGCATCCATAAACGTTCTCACGTGCTCTTTTCACCGCCTGCCATGCTTTATCATACGTAATATCATAACCGTATCTGTCCTTTATCATTTGTTGGACCAATTAGCCCGATAAGATGGATCGCACTGCACCATGCCCACAAAAGTGTCAGCAATAAAATCTCTATCCAGGTTTCTGTGACCTAAATCAGTTGAATGCATCTGGCATTCGTGAGAAGGCCCTAATTTTGTAATCTTCCACATAGCACGTCTTTTGCTGTAACTCGCCCTCAAAAACCAATTGCACTGTTGAGAAGACACACCTGGCGAACTGGACTTACACACAACTCTCCACACTTTTGGTGAGCTTTTCACCAATCTAAACATACGTTTCACCCATTTTGCATGATAGTTTTTCACCGCACTCTTCAAATGTTTTTGGTCCGTAAAAAGCATTCCCTTGGTCAGGACACCTTCTTGAAAATCGTACATCTTCAAGGGCTTATGAGCCCCAATTGAGTCAATCGGTACATCTGTGTAACTTGAATCAAAAAATGAGATTTCACGACTCATTCGAAAATTTCCAGTCGATCTGAGATTTATTGCAGCAGGACGCACGAAATGTTGGGCAGCTTCACGATCGTCAAACTCAACATGCGCATCAGCACCATCATCATGATCATCATCGTCACCACTATCGTCAGAGTTAATATCGCTTCCCAACTCATCGGGTTCAGAACTAAGAGGCGAGTATGGCCCAAAATGATCGGCCACGTGTGTATCATCGATTTCTACATCATTCTCCACGGCATTATCATGACTCGATCCCCAAGTATTTATGTCATGATCCTGACTAATGACATTTGGAAAATCTTGTGTGCATATAGGTATACTAGACACATTTTCGTCCCGTAGAATATCGGCATATTGATAATAATCATGATCTATCGGGGCAAATGTGTTGACATTTTCAACTCGGGGCTCAGATTCGACATACATCTCAAGAAAGTCTTAGCCTAAGGATGGATTTAAGAATCCCCATAAATCTTGATCATTAGCAAGTGAAACAATACCACACGTGTTATTATAACAGAACTTAGCGGAGACTTTTAATACGACTTCATTTACATTACTATTTGTAACTGTAAACAGAACATCGGTCAACTCCTCAAAATTTGTCTGACGAGAAATCCTTTTAGAAGCAATTGCCTGGCGACTAAGTTGCACCGACACGGACACGGGACACGACACGACTTGGACACGAGGACACGCTTATTTTTTAAAATATAGGACACGACACGGCTCGCATACGTTTATAATATAAATAATTATTGATATATTTATTTTCTATAAATATTAAATTATAATAATTTTTATTTCTAATAATTCATTTAAAATAATTACAAACTCATTCACAATAATTTATAAAACCTCAAATAAAATAAAAAATGATATTAAATTAGAAAATTAAAAAAAAAAAATTGAAAAAACGTGTCGGGGCCGTGTCCCCTATGCCCCGCCGTGTTCATGCCGTGTCCGGAGCCGTGTCCCCTGTCAAAAATTCAAAAAAAAAAAAGAAAAAAATAGGACACGCGTCCAACCACGTGTCAGGCGCGTGTCCGCGTCCCCGGAGTGTCCGACTCGGCTCGGGGGTCCAAAAACGAAGTGTCCGGTGCATCATAGCCTGGCGGTCATACCTCACTTCGTAACCATTTTGCAGAATTTGGCCGCCAAAATACATGACTATGGTGATCATATCAAAATCACTAAACTTTAGAATTCCACGATTTATCACTTTCATAACCATTTTTAGATATTTAAATTTATTTTTTTATATGTTTAATTATACACGACTACGGTTTTGGTATTTTAATTTTTTTAGAAAATGGCAAAACACTGATTTTTAGTTTTAATTTTAATTTTTTAATTTTTATTTTTTTAAAATTTGTAATTTAGTTTTAAAATAAAAATTGGAATCATGTGGATTCGTAATTTAATTTTTTTTTCAAATTATCAAAAATTACAATATGTGTGCAATTTTTTGATTTTAGTGTTTTTTTTTCATATCTTTATGGTCCGATTTTTTATTTTAATATTTTAAATATTATAGTTATTTTTAAAATATGTGCGATTTTTTTTATTTTTTAAAATTTTAAAATATGGGCATTTTTTTAATTTTTTTCAAATTATCAAAAATTACAATATGCGTGCAATTTTTTGATTTTAGTGTTTTTTTCATATCTTTATGGTCCGATTTTTTATTTTCCATATTTTAAATATTATAGTTATTTTGAAAATATGTGCGACTTTTTTATTTTTAAAAATTAAATATGTGCATTTTTTAATTTTTTTTTTCAAATTATCAAAAATTACAATATGTGTGCAATTTTTGATTTTAGTGTTTTTTTCATATCTTTATGGTCCGATTTTTTATTTTTCATATTTTAAATACTATAGTTATTTTGAAAAAATGTGCGATTTTTATTTTTAAAATATTTGCATTTTTTTTTTTTTTTAAATTATCAAAAATTACAATATGTGTGCAATTTTTTGATTTTAGTGTTTTTTTCATATCTTTATGGTCCGATTTTTTATTTTCATATTTTAAATATTATAGTTATTTGAATAAATGTGCGATTTTTTTTATTTTTAAAATTTTTAAAATATGTGCCTTTTTTTAATTTTTTTCAAATAATCAAAAATTACAATATGTGTGCAATTTTTTGATTTTAGTGTTTTTTCCATATCTTTATTGTCCGATTTTTTATTTTCCATATCTTTAGTGTTTTGGTAATTTTACTTTTTTCCAATTATCTTTAATTACGATTTTGATTCTATTTTTGTAGTAATTAAAATTATAAAAATTATATAAGAGTTGTCCATTATCTTGAGTTCTATCTATTATTCAAAATTGGAGGCTAACTTAAAGCTGGTGGTAACAAAAAATTAAAGAAATAATCAATAAAAGGTAAACAGTAATTTCTAAAAAATCATCATATATAAATAAGCATTTCAAAAATAATTTATGTGGCATGCATAAATATAAAAAATAAATAAACATGTTAACTTCAATAATTTATAAAGGAAAAAATAAATAGTCATTGTACACCAACAATTTATAAAGAAGAATTTCAGTGGTTATAAAATAATTGTACAAAAGCCTTTTACTACGTATGCATACAGAAACATTTCTAAATTAATACAACTAATAATTTAATTACCTAGAATATTTCATAAATAACAAATTAACTAAGCATAAACTTTATTTCATAAATAACAATTTAAATAAAAATAAATTTTATACCTACTGGAGAGAAAATGAAGCTGTAGAAAATAACAATTTAAATAAAAATAAATTTTATGCTACTGATAATTATTGAAATGCATATTACCTTGATCAATTGGCTATGATAGAAATGAAGCCGTAGAGAAATTTTTTTCATGGAGATGGAGAGAAAATTTCTTCTCGAGGATAAAGAGAAAACATGGTTTTACTTTTGAAAACAAAAATTTATTCGTGAAGTGTATGATATGAAATAATATAACAATAAGATATATATTTTATATGACCATTGCATGTAAAAATACATGTGAAATTTTTTTTTGGATGAATTGATTTTGGCACTTTGTTCACATAATTCTTCACTTTGATTTTGTCATGTTGCAAATGTATTATTCGGTTGATTCATTTTATTTTGTCATGTTGCAAATATATATTTTTTTAAATCAATTTCGCACCCTTAGGGTGCGAATTCAACATTTTAATTATTTTTTTTATAAAATTAGATTTCGCACTCTTAAAGTGCGAAATCATATATACAATTTTTTTAAATAGATTTCGCACTTTAAGAGTGCGAAATCAAATTAATTTTATTTATTTTTTTTATAAAAATTGATTTCGCACTCTTAAGATGCGAAATCAAATATGGAATATTTATTTATTTTTTTTATAAAAATTGATTTCGCACTCTTAAGATGCGAAATCAAATATGGAATTTTTTTTTAAATCGATTTCGCACTCTCAAAGTGCGAAATCATATAAAAAAAATATATTTTTTTAAAATTGATTTCATACTTTGAGAGTGCGAAATCATATGAAAATTAATTAATTTATTTTTTTAGAAATTAGGTTTCGCATTTTCAATGTTGCGAAACCATTAAAAAAAATAAAAAAAAATTGATTTCGCACGAAATCACCTAAAATAACAACCGTATAGAGAACACCTATATACACGATTTGGTATAACATATACATTATATACGCACTTTTGCCAATTAGTTATCTCCCAATCTCTCTCTCTCCATCTCACATCACTAATATTATACGTCAAAATAGCAACCCACCGTTTTCCAGATTCTCATCTCTGCAATTTCATTTTTATTAATTAGCATTAATCTTTTTTATGCATAAATTTAAACTGCTGATGAGGGTTTTTTTTTTTTTTTTTTTTTTTTTTTTTTTCTGATTGTGTAGTAAATAGTTTTCATTTTTCCCCTTACATTTTGAAAAGTCTATCACACAAGCATCCGGGTCCACATATATTTAGATTTAATTAATTTTCTACTGCTGAATCTTGTCGTGATTACCAAGGGTCCATACATAGTTTAAGTTTTTCCCTTTTTAAATAAGGTTAATTTAAGTGGATTGGCCGAGGTTTGTAATTATTGTTATTTTTTATTTTTCAATAAAAAATAAATATTAATATATTTATTTTATTTTTATTATTTTATATTTTTATTTATTCTAAATAAAAGAATATTATAATCATTTGATAACTAACCCAACACCTAAACTAGATCAAATTTGAATTGCAAATTTGGAAGTGTGCTGATTTTTCTTGTTTGATTTTTGATTCCAGATTGTAACAAAAGATTTCTTGTCTGTTAATGGTTTTGGAATTTAGTTTTTCTCAATAAATTGAAAATAGATTTTTGGTTTCTCGCCTCGATTTGAATTTCCGACGGCTGGGATTATTGGTTTAGGGGAAAAAGGTGTTTTTTTTTTTGTTTTTTTTTTAAATTTAAAACTGATTTATATATTTCATATAATTTCTTTTATATGAATTCATATTGAAAAATATATTTTTTAATTTGTTTTGGACACTGTAGATAATATTCTCTCGTGCCAATGTTGCTGTAGTTACATCTCTGTCAATGCTATAATCAGTGTTCTAAAAATCGTTAGGCGGCTGCTTAGACGTCAGGCCAGCGCCTAGCGCCCGAAACCTAAAATTTGAGAATAAATACCCTGATTTATAACTTTACATCCAACTATTTAATAGTTCAACATACTACCTGCTACACAATAAAGTTTATAACAATTCAAAACTAAAAGTAATAATCACAAGTTAGAATTCACAAGTTTAAAACTATTATTCGATTCAAAGTTCAAAACAATATAGATACATAAGTTCATTAGTTAAATAAAAATAACATAACATATATTATAAAATCAATATAATCAAAAAATAGGCCCAAAAATGACGTCGTTTCAGGACATAATTTTTTTCAATAAAAAAACTAGCCTGGCGCCGACTTGGGCGCCTGAGGCGCCCGACGATTTCTTTGGCCGACTTTTAAAAATCGTAGGCGAATTGGTAGCGTCTATCACCTAGGCGCCAGAAAAGAGGCTACAACATTAAGTCAGTTGGCCATTTTGCATCGTTGCAATCTAGTTGTGTTGAGAAAGGTACATTTAGAAAATAAAAATAAAAATTAAAGCTTCAAAACGAATAGCTATTTACTTGTTTACAGATTAGTAATTAATTCTAGTTTATATATTTATATGTTGTTATTATTATTATTATTATGTTATTTTTTGATTTATTTTTATATATATTTTTATAGTGAGGAGTTGTAGTATTTTTACGAAAGAATATACCATGTACCTAGGTGCACCTTCCAAGGTGCACCCTATAATTTAATTTATCATCGTATATAATTGACAGATATCATCATATATAATTGGTACATATCATCACATATACCTGATACATATCATCACAAATAACTGATATTCTAAATCTAAAATTTAAAATCCTAAAATTAAAAAAATAAATCTAAAATAAAAAATTAAACCCTAAAAATTAAAAATTAATTCCTAAAATGAAAAACTGAATTCTAAAATTGAATATTAAACTCTAAATCCTAAATTTCTGTTATATATCATCACATATAACTGACACATATCATTACATATAACTAACATATATCATCACATATAATTGGTAGAATGATAAATTTTTGTCGGGACCCTAAAATGAAAAATTAAATAAATATCATATCACGTATAACTGCCATATATAATCAAGTAATATAGGAGCACCTAGTAAGGTGCACCCATGTGCACCTAATAAATTGCATATTTTTATGGCTCAATTTTGAAAATTAACATAAATAATATTATTTAACTTAAAATTAAATTTACGCCTAATTACGAAATGAATATGAACTATAGATAATTTCCCTAAATATACAATTAGACTTTAGCTTTTGTTCAAATTTGTTAATTAATAACTTAATCATAATCAAGCATTGTTAATTTTGATAAAATCCTAAATAAAAGTTTAGGCTCAAATCGGTCCTTATGTCCCATCCAGAACCTTTCAATTAGTCAACTTACTCGATCCTCATCAATTATCAATAGTCACCAGAGAATTAAAACCCATCCATTATTATACGTCAAATCACCGTTTTCCAGATTCTCATATTCATTCACAATATCATTTTACACACGAATTCAAAATCCCAACCTTCAAACCCTCAACCGCCGCCTCTGCTTTCATTTCTCTACGGTACTCTGTCTCAATGTTTTTTTGTTTTTCTCTATAGCTCTTGAATTTTATTTTTTGATTACATTAACCAACCAGGTGTAACTCTTGTGAGAGAAATTTAATGACTCCCATTTTTTGATGTGATTCTTGGGGACCCTTTTAATTATAATTATTTTTTATTTTATTTGCTTGAAGGTGTGCTTTTGATGTGAATTGTGATTTTTGGGGACCCTTTGTTAGAAGTTGCTTGATCATATTTATTGTTCATTAAATAAAATAGCATTAATCTTTTCTATGCATGAGTTGTTCTATCTCTCTCACAAACCCAGATATTATCTTATATTTAATCCTCATTATATTTTTTTTTTTTTGGCTGATTCGGACGCACAACTATCGGGGTCCACGTATATTTAAATTCAATTTTCTGATGCTCGTGAATATTACGTGGTCAAATTTTAAGGGACCATATATACAGCTGATTTCTTTTTCTTCTTAATTTTTTTTATAAGATTAATTTTTGTTGTGAACCTTGTTGTTTATCAAGCTATTCCTAAGCCTCTATAGTTTTATTTTTCTTGATTACTGGATTGACTAATTAGCAGAAGTTTGATTTTGGTAACTGACACCTAATGTGGCATTATTATTAGTTTATAGCTTAGTAATTAATTCTTATTTTAGCTGTATATAATTTTAATATTTAWATGTTCTTTTATGAATTTTATCATTCTTATGAGCGTCACGCTTTTCAATAATGGAGTAGTTGGCTTTTGTTAATATCTCAATGCAAGTGACAGCATAATAGTTTTTCTAAAAACTCATTTTTTCCCAACCTGTCATGTTAAATTCTGAATTTCAGTAGAACGAGAAAAAGATTATATATGGATCATCAAAATCAAGAATTGGAATCTAGACGAAGTGGCTCTTTTGGCCGATTAAGTCACGTCGGTTCTTCTAGAAGGCGCTCTTTGAGCACATCTTTCGCTTTGCCACGACAAATAGACGATGCCGTTGAAAATGAATCAGTCTCAGAAGCAGGGGATATTGGAGATAGAGCACTTCACAGTAACAGAATCAGTACAAGTAGCCGAAGCCGTTTTTCCTTTGATAGTGTGTCTGAAAACCGAATAGTATTTCCTATTCAGGACAACATTAATCCTTGCCCGCCAGCTATCGAGAATGTGAGTCTTTTTTTTTCCTTGTATTTTTCCATTGATGGCCTGTTTCTGTTGATGCAATTGTTCAATCTGGAGGAAACATTTAGTAAATGTTTGAAGTGGTTGTTAGCTTTTGGTTGGAAAATATAAAAAAAAAATTAGTTTTTTCAAATGACAACTTCTGATTCTGATTTTGTATAACTTAATCAGAATCTAAAAGCTTACAAAAAAAAAAAGCACTTTTACAATTTATGTAGCAAACACTCTATTTTAACTAATTCAACTTTTTTAGCTTCTATTTGGCTATTTGCTAATACTTGCTGATTCTCAACTATTTTTAGTTTCTGCCGAACAAATCATTTCTTCTAAAAGCAGAAGTTTTTGCCAATATCCCCTTATATTTGGTCAGTTTTTTTGCAGGACGAGAAAGAAGTGCATTGGTTGTTGGAGTACATTACGTGTCTCCTTTCTCTTGCCGTATTTGGAATTTTAGGGGTAATCTGCTAAAACAACTCTTCTCGGACGTGTTGGTTTTTTTATAATGATTGAAGCAAAAAAATAAAAATAAAATAAAAAAATTATAATAATTGATAACCTTTTATTATTTTGGAACAGGTTCTAGCTAGATATTGCCTTCAAAAACTCTTTGGACCAAACGTAGTTGGTGCAACAAGTGACGAGAGCTACATGTACGTTGATCTCCCTTCAAATATGGTATCTCGCTCTCTCTCTCTCTCACACACACACACGCACACACACACACATGTGGAAACTAATGTATGCTCATTCCAGATCGGTTCGTTTCTGATGGGTTGGTTAGGCGTCATTTTTAAAGGCGACATTTTGAAAATTTCAGATCAATTAGCTATTGGGCTTACAACGGGCTTCCTGGGAAGCCTAACAACTTTCAGCGGTTGGAATCAAAAGATGCTTGACCTAAGCATCGAAGGCCGATGGGTATTTGCCGTTCTTGGTATTTTCTTAGGTAAACAATTTTTGTAATATCATAACATACAAGAATTTTAATTTTAATTTATTTTATTTTAACTTCTGAAAATTCATGACAGGTTTGTTTCTAGTTGCCTATTCGATAATTTTCGGTATCGAGACTGCAAAAGGATTCAAATGGCTTCTCAGAAAATCAGATATGGAATCATTTTATGGCATTAATATTTGTGTTTCGAAAAAGTCCCATTGTCTGTGGACATTTATGGTGATGCTTTTACTGATGCTAGTTTTGTTATGGGGTTTATTCGGAAGCTTAGCGGGAAAAGAGTTTGAAACTGGTAGCAGTGAGGCTCAATTATTCTTGGCTTGCATGGTTGGACCTTTTGGTGTGTGGATTAGGTGGTTTTTAGCTCGTTTTAACGGTCGTGGCTTAGGAAAAAACAGCGTGTTAAAATGGATGCCGTTTGGGACTCTTGCTGCTAATGTCCTTGCAGCTTGTGTAATGGCTGCTTTGGCGATACTTAAGAAAGCGGTAAAAATCTTGTGTAGTCATTGTTTTTTTTTTCAAATGTTATGCAGTATGAATAAATAGACCACTAACACCGTCATTTTGTTATAGGTTAACACTAAGAATTGTGATACAGTGGCATCGGGGATCCAATTCGGGCTACTTGGTTGTTTAAGCACGGTTTCGACTTTCATTGCTGAGTTTCATGCAATGAGAGAGAGTAGTTATCCATGGAGGGCTTATGCTTATGCGACAATTACATTTTTGACCTCCTTTGTGTTGGGAACTCTTATATACTCGGTACCGGTTTGGGTAAAGGGATACAGTTAGGCAAGAATATTTGGGTTCCGTTGGCTTTTCTATAAGTTGCTGCAAATAATGTCCTTGTAGACAACAATAGTAGAGCTGTAAATATAGGCCGGCCGGGCCTAATGAAAATTGGGCTGCGCACTTTTACTTCTGGAGGAAAGTGATTTTATTGCAAGTTGGTAATGCTCGCAAATGGGAACTGGAAATTGATCAAGTGTAAGGAGAGGTTGGTGGATAATTTGTAAAAAGGGCTTTATTTGTGTGCCAAAGTCAAAACACAAGTATGATGATCAGAAATCTAAAGCACTCGTTACCCTGCTTTTACATTCTGATAAATGAGCCGGAATGAGAAGCAGAAGCTGATGTCGCCAGTCGCCAAAGTCTGACGCCGTTTCTTGCGGTAACAATTCATCTCCTTATCTTGTATTTACGCGGATTAATCTTTTTTTTTCTTTTTTTTTTTGGGCTTAGAAAGGCCTTCATTTGAGAATGCTGGAGGGGTACAATTAGCTAAGGCGACAGATTGGAATCTCAGACAATTGCCACCAATCTTTGGGTTCTGCATATATGTATTACTAACTTAATAGGATTTTTCTCCAATAAAGATATCAAATAACATCAGGGCCAATAAAGTAGACATTGGACATTGTCTGAGAGAACAAGTTCTAAATATTCGAACACTTTGCCAATTGCCACAATTGCCACAATGCAATGCAAGTGTCTGTGGGAATCGCAAAACTCAAGTATATATCGACCCATAAGAGATGTTCTAAAAGTATTTAAAGCACCCCAGGGAGCTAACCAAAAAAGCACAGTTCAAGAAGCAATTGAAGTGAATTATTTAATTAATTTGTCAATTAATTGAAGAATAAATCAATATAGCCAATAAATAATATGATTGTTTAAATGTCTACTTGGTTAATGTGATTTGAGTAGTTGATGATTAATAAGCGGTAGCTAGTAGCTGATAAGTAATATTAAATTAGTGTTTGGTAAATAGTCGATTGAAATAGTTATTCAATATTAAATTAGTGTTTGGTAAATAGTCGATTGAAATAGTTATTCAATGTTAATTTACCAATATAGACATAATTGATATATATATATATATATATATATATATATATATATATATATATATATATATATATATATATAAAATAATAATTAGTAAATTAAGAATATCTTTTAAACAATGATAACAAATCAATTATATTAATATATAAAAATCTTCGTATGTCTAATAATCATATGTTTGTAACATTATAAAATAGTATGTTAGTATATAAAAGATATAATTTACAAAATAAAATGATAAAAATGAGATTTTTTCCAATTATTTGTAACATTATAAAATAGTATGTTAGTATATAAAAGATATAATTTACAAAAGAAAATGATAAAAATGAGATTTTCTCCAATTAATTATGGTTGAATAGAAAAGGTTATGGATGGTAGGTTTTTTTTACATGAGCTTTTTAAACCTATCAATTATTTGGAGCTGTTCAGGAACATTTACAAAGCGTTTTTTTCAATTTTGCTTAACCAAACAATCCATAAACCAGATGGGGCTCCATTACGGAGCCCTTCGCTGACATGGCGATGACTTGGAATGAGTAGGAGATTGTTTATTTTTATTTTTTTCTTTTACTCATTTTCTTTTTACCCCTTTTTTATTCCTAATTTTCCATCTTTTTTATGAGGAATAAAAAAAGGGTAAACAAAAAAAAAGTAAAAGGAAAAAATAAAAATAAACAATCTCCTACTAATTCCAAGTTACCACTATGTCAGCGATAGGACTCCGTAGTGGAGCCCCATCTGGTTTCTTAGAAAAACCGGGTCAATTTGATGAAGAAAAAGAGAAGAATTTTCTTGCAAATATCTGAGATATCCTAAGACAA
Source organism: Phtheirospermum japonicum (assembly GCA_014905375.1). Taxonomy (NCBI): domain Eukaryota; kingdom Viridiplantae; phylum Streptophyta; class Magnoliopsida; order Lamiales; family Orobanchaceae; genus Phtheirospermum; species Phtheirospermum japonicum. The sequence continues at coordinate 345,874 of BMAC01000201.1, forward strand.
TTTTTAGTTGATATGACTATATGAGACTAATAATAATAATCTGTGTCCTAATCATTAAAAATAATAGGAGGGCTTTTCTTAATCTAATAACATTATGTATCAATTGGGATCTATCCTTAATTACTTAGCAAAATCGCCGTGTTTCTATTTGTGAACGAAATAACTTTGACTTGAATCATGTATAAATACCATTGTTGATTTGCTTCCTGTTTGGCAATTAGCGGATGGCTGATTGCATTAGCTGATTTGACTAACTGATTGTATTAGCAGTTTGTATAAAAGTGTTTGGTAAATTTGGTAAATATTTGAGAGCTGATAGCTGTTTGATCGGGTAAAATGACTAAAAAGGGGTATTCACACAATTTATTGTTAAGTATTTCTTTATTAATAACATAAATTTATAATAATTGAATAATTAAAGTAACTTTTACAGAAAAAAATAATCATTATTTATAAAAATTTCTTGAGTCGTAAAATTTTAATATATTAAATTTAATTTGGATAATTATTACTATTATTTAATTGTAAATAATTTTGCATGTAAATTAATAATTTTTTTTTTTTTGGTGATTTGAGGACAAAATTGTCATGTTAATTTATTTTTAAAACCGCTATTCTCAAAAAGCTCTTGTATGAAGCTTTTTCAAAATTAGCTTTTTGGACCCAAAAATCTAATTGTAACCTCTGTTTACCAAACAGGGCCATGGTTTTTCTTTGTTGAGTGTCAATTAGATATTTGCAAAACAAAAATCCCTCAAAATATCTGTCCGGTAAGTCCCACGTATTTTTCTTCTTTTATGATTGTATTTATTTATTATTTATTTTTTTGGTAAAGAAACTTGCGAAATCTTAATCCCCCAAGGTTTGGGCTTGACTAAATATTTACTTAAAAAAAGTTGGGCACTATTATTAAAATTCCCGTGATTGTTTTTCTTTGAAAATCTTTTCAGTATAATGAAGAAACAAGCAAAAAGGTTTAAGTTGATCGTAACCGACGTGGAACCAACGGGCTCCGACGAATGGCCAAGAAGTACACCCGATAGTTTCATCGACATCAAACTTGCCAAAGGACTAAAACCCTGTGTCCGAGCTCGCGTGACAAAAACCCTTGCCGACATTATTGTTCATAGCCACAACACCGACAACTCTTATTCTGCTCAAAAGTACAAACTCACCGTTGCGGATGTGGAATTTAGTAACTCCGAATGGCGTAGGTTTAGACCGTGTAGTATAATCGACACCGAAGTGGCCCAGGGACTCCATCCACTTGCCAGGGCCCGGGTAGAGTCAACTTTGGCCCGCGTTCGGGAATTCTATGTTGTGGGCTACCCGTACCCGGTTGTCATCGCACCACCCGACCGGCCCTTTATGGGCTCTTTTCTGAAGTGGGCTGCGGTTATAACTATTTTACTTTGTGGCGTTGCGTTTATAACTATTTCACTTCACTTGGCGTTGAGGCGATGTTTAAGGTCCTAATTATCATAGATTTGTTGGTGTCTCCGGTTATATATATTTGTTTTATACTTGAAAGTGTTCAAGGTCCTATATAGGGCTAAACTTATGCATGCATTTTATTGTAGTCCATTGGATTAACAATTTATATATTCATATTTTAAACTGCAAGGTGTTAAGGTTCAAAGTCTTTTTTTAAAATTTTAAAAATATTTATAATATTTGTGTGCGGAAGTTGGAGAATAAGTGTACAAAGTGTTTGGCCCATCTCTGAAGTTGGCTGCGGTTATTATTTTACTAGGTTAAAGAAAGCCCAAACCCACCATCAGAGGTGAAAGAGACCGAAGAAGAAGCATTAGGACGATCCAAATTTATATACTTGATAGAAAGATAGAGAGCTCTTTGTGAGCTAATAATGGTAAATATAAGCATAATAGTTCTCGAATAAGATGATGAATATATTAATATGTGTTACATTCAAATGAGCAGAGTGTGGCTATTTATAGCAAAACACCTGACTATGACAACCCTAAAATGTGCGGCTAAGATTTCAACAGCACGGCCTGACAACAGCTATTTACAATGAATGGTTAAGATTGCTACAGTACAATCTGACAACTGTAGTAGGATGGCTAGACGTACTATCCTATGGCTGACATCATCTATCATCTGATATTGTGAGCTTCAAGTAATCACATTGGGCTCTTATGACGACCTCTCATAGCTCGGTACTGAAGTTATCAGATCGTTGGCTAGGTCGATACTCATGCGACTTATTGGTGTTAGGTCGCTGATCATGTAAGCTCTCATGCGACCTATTGGAATTAGGTCGCTGATCATGCGACCTGAATTCTTTAGGTCGCTCTACTCTATCAATACTCGATTCAAATCGTAAGCAAAATCAGATTCTAGTATAATCGTACGAGATTCGTATGAAATCGCATAGAATTGTGTAGAATGAGATCATAGAAACATAATGTTCCATTGAGTTTTTACAATTTTGTAATTTTTTGCTTTTTTATTTAACTTATTGAAAACATGATTTGACATGTTCGTAGAGGTACTAGACTTGCGTCGTAAACTTTGTTTTGAAACTTCATTTCTATGACATTGACAAAAATTTGATTTTTAGTAAAATCGTTTACGATTTAAATTTAGTTCAATGATTCAATCCAAATCTATGATTTTGACAACCTTGACCAAAAGGTTCTAATTATGAGCCAATTGATTGAAATGTCATCAAGATCCTATATAAATCATGCATATGACATGCAAACCTAATAAACAGCCGGTAGTAATTAGTTTTAGCATGCATATATCATGCACACCTGATAAACAGAGCTGGTAGTTAGATTTAGCTCGACTTATAAATAAACTTCTGTACTCTTGATCCGATTATCTTGTCAACACATTTTCTTTATATCTTTTTTTGTTGGTTATCATTTTTCATTTTTCTAATTTAGAAAATCATTTTGTTGCTGACTAATATGAACTGAATCTGTTTTTTTTTTTTTTTTTAATTCTAATGCAATTGGAAAACAGTTATGAAGGAGGATTTGATTAGTCAACTGACGGATGCAATTCTGATTTCGATCTTTGGTCGTATGCGGACAAAGGAAGCAGTTAGGACAAGCGTTTTGTCGAAAAGGTGGCGGAGCCTCTACAAATTTGTTCCCAACATCGATCTCTGGGGTCGTCGGTGCCTTGTTGGTGGGGGTCCCACTACTTGTCCTCATGACTTGAACAAATTCATTGACGAAGAGGATAGATTCTTGGGGCTTTGTTCTGGCTTTAAGATCCGTTCTCGCATACTTAATTGCTGTCTAACGAAATGAAACACAGATCCGTTTGAGAAATTGGTTGTGTGTTCTCTAGGAAGGTTCAGCATCGATAGACTTTTCGTCCACTGCTCGCTCGGGTCGCGTGCTGATTTTTCTTTTTCTTGTCACCTTATTCCCCAAATGCCCTTTTTGACATATCTCAGTTTGACGTCTTGTTCTTTGCGTCAAATGCCCGATTCCTTGAAATTAATCCAATCTAATAATAATACTAACTCTCAGCTCCAAGTTCTTAGGCTTAGTCATGTTACTGTAGTTGATGGTGCCTTGGAATGCATTTCGTCTGATTGCTTAAGCTTCCTTCCAAATTAACCCACTCCAACTCATCCCTCCAAGTTATTAGATTTCTTTTTGTTAATGTAGACGACGGTGTTTTGGAGTGCATTTTGTCCAATTGCTCGAGCCTCCACTCGTTGGAGTTTTATGGTTGTACGCTAGTTCCTTCCAAATTATATTTTCATGGCTCCAATCTCCAATTGAAGAGTCTCTGGATTAGGGGGCGTTGTAAAGGTGTGGAGGAGATTGAGCTGTATGCACCTAATCTCGTTACTTTTGAGTTTTAAAGTAATGATGTCGTTAACTTTATATTTAACCATGTCCCTAAACTGCAAAATATATCTCTTGATATTAAAGACGAAAATACAATGTCGTATGTTCGTACAAAGCTTGTCAAAGATTTGACTCACCTGAAATCCTTAATGTGTGTGCTACCTAGGTGATGTTTATCAGGTATGATTTTTCTTTCTTTTTTTTCTTTTTAACTCAATAACTCGTTGTTTGCTAGCTAACTATATATAGGACTTTAATTATTCACTCTCATTTGATCTTTTTTCCCAGGATGTTAGCAGCAGAACTATGGGGTTTAATACGTTTGCCGACCTTTGGCAATTATCTCTCAGCCTTTATTCCACTGATAGAGTCAATCTGCTTTCGTTAGTACCATTTTTACAAATGTGCCCTCTCTTACAAGAGCTTCATTTGGATGTAAGTTTCTATACTCCATTCTTCTACTGTTAATCAATGCCTTTAAGATTGCCTATTATTGCTATTACTATTATTGTTGTTGTTGTTGTCATCTAGGAGCCAAAATGATGCAAGCAAAATATAAAGTGACAGTATATATTGTCGCACTTTGGTATGTAATAATAGTTTTAAAAAAAAACCTTTTGATTTGTTTTATAGACTAAATGCGTGGAATACGTTGATAGTCGAGAAGTGCTCAGGCGGGACGTTGCAGTAATTCACCCGGAGCTAAAAAAAGTTGAAATTAGTGGACATGGCGGAACAAAAGCCGAGATGGAGTTTGCATTGTACATCCTCAAAAGTGCAATCCACCTAGAGAAAATGCAGATAAGTAGGTGTCCCAATTCTTGGAGAGGGCGAAATGAGCCTCCATGGAGTAAAGAGACACTCGAAATGATTCACGAGCAATTGCAAGGCCAAGCTATTTCCAAGAATGCTCGACTAACTATTCAGCATCGACCTTTGCATGAATACGTTCGGAAGAGGCAGACATATGATGGTCCTCTTTTCGGCAATTATGCCTTCCATTAATATCCTCCTTTTTTTTTTCAAGTGGTTTTCGCATTGTGTCCTGCAATCTACAGTTGCACAATGTGATCCATGGCGATGAGAGTATGTTTTGAGAAAGTTAGGCTCTGTTGTTATTGGCTTGTATGGTTGGACCATTTGATGCGTGGATTAGGTGTTTTTAGCGCGTTTTTCATGGCTTAGGACGATCAAGGAGTAAACGGCGTGCTAAAATGGATGCCATTTGGGACTCTTGCTGCCAATATTGTTCTTGCAGCATGTGTAATGGATGTATTTGGTTGTCTTGTTCGATTTAGGGTTTATTACAATAAGAACCCTTAGGTTCAGTCTTATTATATTTAAAACAAAAAAATTATTTAGACATCTTGGACCTTTGTTTCTATTTTTCTAAAACAACTCCATCTTAAGTAATTGTAATTTTAATTGGGGTAATTCCCATGTAGTCCAATAGGTAAAAGAAATAGGGACTTTTATCAATTAGGCCAAAAGTGAAGATCATATTCCATTTAGGCCAAACGTTTAACCTATTGAAACTAAATTAATACAAACCATATTCTACAAATTCCGTGAAAAAATCGCTTAATCGGAGCAGTTAGAATTTCATACTAATAAAATTTCATACTAATTTAAATGGCTAATTTCACGCAAGAATTTCATACTAATAAACTAAATTAATACAAACCATCTTCTACAAATCGCTAATTTCACACAAGAATTAATTGGAGCAGTTCGAATTTCATACTTTCCTTTAAAATTTCATACTAATAAAATTCCGTACTAATTTAACGGATATGAGATTTTCATAGAAAGACCTTTTAGAATTTCATACGGATTTGATTGATACTCTTGGGATATGACTGAGTTTCTTTCAATGAATTTAATTTCATACTCTCTTTTTATAAATTTTCATACTTATGTTTTCTATGAATTTTTAGAATTTCATAAGATTTCATCCACTCAATTTTATGAAATTATGAAATTCTAAAAATTCATAGAAACAAATATGAAATTCTTAAAAAATATGTATGAAATTCAATCGTGTTAACAACAACAACATTCGTATGAAATTCTCAAAAATCACCTTAAATTACCAAATTCGTATGAAATTCTCAAATCAACTTCTAAAAGGTTAAATGAGTATGGAATTCTAAAAAGGCCAAGACCATTAAAATCACGTTAAATTACCAAATTCGTATGAAATTCTCAAATTCATTCGCATACTAAAAAGGACCATTAAAATCACGTTAAATTACCAAATTCGTATGAAATTCTCAAATCAAATTCTAAAAGGTTAAATTAGTATGGAATTCTAAAAGGCTTTTATTTTGAGTTCGAAATTAAATTAGTATGAAATTAAATCCCGATTAGTATGAAATTCATAAGGCTTTATTTTGAGTTCGAAATGCACCAGTCAAATCAAATCCGTTAAATTAGTATGGAATTCTAAAAGGCTTTATTTTGAGTTCGAAATTAAATTAGTATAAGATTCTAAAAGGTTTGTTTTGAGTTTGAAATTTGTTTTTGAGTTCGAAATTAAATTAGTATGAGATTCAAAGGCTTTATTTTGAGTTCGAAATTTGTGAGATGACGGTGAAAAGCGACTTCCAGGATTCGGGATGAAAAATAAATATAAAACATAAAAAAGTTATCGTGAGTTTATTTAGGGGCGATACAGTCCATTCTTATCTACTATTTATTAATTAATAATATTAATTTGGCCTATGGGACAAAACTAATTAAAAAAATTAAATGATAGATACAAGTTTGTTTCCCAAAAAATATCTCAAGTTCAAATTAATACTTCAACTTCACGGTAATTACTATCACAATATTAAATATACTTAATTACCCTCATTAACTATACAAATAATAGAAAATTAAATTCTAAATAAAGGACCCATTCTCTCTCCCCTTTCTCTCTCTCTTTATATATATATATATATAGGGTTGGGTTCAAATGAGAACCCGTCATCATATGTGAACCCAGGGACTTGACCATTAGATTGGATAATATTGATGGTTGAGATCATGACATGTTAGCATGGTAATAATGTAAAAAAAATGCATTAATTAATTAAAAATGATATTTTGGACATATATTAACGTTTACAAAGAGCACTACATTTTTCTTTAGAAAGCACAATAGATTAAGAAAAAAAACACTACGATTGTATACAAAAAGTATCGCAAATTTCGTCTATAAAATGCAAATTCAAAATTTTGAAATGAAACTCAAATATTCAACAAACCATAACTTTTTCAAATTTTATCCGTTTTGAATGAAATATATATCAAATTAATCACATTCTCAAGATCTACAATTTAAGATACATATTGCATGTTTTAAAACGTAAAAAAAATATATATATATATATATATATATATATATATATATATATATATATATATATATATATATATATATATATATATATATATTAAATTAAAAAAAACTGGACTGATTTTAGCACTACAGTACTGTGTAAAAAGCACAATGAACCTGGACATATAATTGCACTGTGCAATATTAGATCTAAGGCCAGGATTAGTCCCTAGGTTCACATATAA
>BMAC01000201.1:353307-400787 GCA_014905375.1 Phtheirospermum japonicum
ATTTGGGCATATATCAACGTTTACAAAGAGCACTACATTGTTCTTTAGAAAGCACAATAGATTAAGAAAAAAAACACTACGATTGTATACAAAAAGTATCGCAAATTTCGTCTATAAAATGCAAATTCAAAAATTTGAAATGAAACTCAAATATTCAACAAACCATAACTTTTTCAAATTTTATCCGTTTTGAATGAAATATATATCAAATTAATCACATTCTCAAAATCTACAATTTAAGATACATATTGCATGTTTTAAAACGTAAAAAATATATATATATATATATATATATATATATATATATATATATATATATATATATATATATATATATATATATATATATATATATATATAAATTAAATAAAAAAAAACTGGACTGATTTTAGCACTACAGTACTGTGTAAAAAGCACAATGAACCTGGACATATAATTGCACTGTGCAATATTAGATCTAAGGCCAGGATTAGTCCCTAGGTTCACATATAATGACGGGGTTCTCATTTGAACCCAATCCTATATATATATATCTCCTATATATAATGCCAAAATCATCATATCATATGTGTCTGATTCGTATGCTTCGTTTGAGAAATAAAAATATTTGGTGCTTCGTGTGCTTACGTGTTATCCGAACCTCACTAAATTCTTATATACTTAATATAAATTATGAAAAAATAGGATTTATTGTACTACCTACCGTTTCATAAATTCAATAATATATAAATAAACAACCTAAAATAGAATCCTAAACAATCTAAATAAAATTCTAATAATATGAAATAATCAGACAAAGAAAAGGAAACAAAACAGCTGCTGTTTATCTTTTTTTTTTTTTTTAATTTTATTTATTGTTTGGCGTTGTATAAATCTCAAAAATAAAAAACATAATCTAATAATATTCTAATTACCTTATAATATTATATTAATCTAAATAATATAATTAATAAAACAATTTAAAATAAATAGCCTAATAATATGAGTCCTAAAAAATTTTGAAAAGTAAGATTTACAAGTTTTTGGAATTTTAAAAACTGAAACATAATTTTTCCTAATTACAGAATCACTTACCTACCAATTAAAATAATTCAAATAACAAGAAAAAAAACTCTGTCAGTTTACTATAATTATAAAGATAGCCCGATGTGGATTATATGTACAGTGGAAAGGTAATAGATTTAATTAAACTTAAGATAATTATTAACCAGATTAATAGTTATATTTTTATTAATATCAAAATGAGTGACTATTTTTTATGTGATTCACATCTCTTTTAAATATGTTTATCAATTATTTGTAAAAACAAAACCTAACAACTTTGCCAAAATACAAAGAGATCGAATTATTTATTTATATTTTAGTATTAAATTATAAATTAATGTTTCGCCTAATTATCTATTTTTAAGTTTTTCTTGATCAAGCTCTTTTCTTGAAATTTAAGGCTTAATTAAAGGGGAAATTCTCATATACTACAAAAACATAAGTCTTATATACCATATAATTCATTAACTCTTTTTATTCTCATATAACCCAAAATACTTCCCATTTAATCAAGAATATAATATAAACTACCTAAAATACCCTATAACAAAAAAATATATATTTAAAATCATTAAATATATCATTCTATTTAAATATATCACAAGAAAGGCTATTAAAATGACGTGGGGGTGCTCCAATCCTGCCACCACTATTCTCTTTCACAAAATCTAGTCGTTGATTAAGACCAATAAGAAGGCCTTCACAAAACCCCCAATTTCTCCTATCAATCGGCCGCTTCTCTTCCTCCTTCGATCGTCTACCGCAGTGGCCCGGTGAACTGACGAGGTGGCAGCAGGGTTCGACAACGATTCGATTTGACGGTGGCGCTCGACCACGACTGAGACAAACTGAAAGTGGTGGTGCGCGGCTCTGATGAACTTATGAGGCGGCGGCGGCGTTTGGATGGTTTCACAGATGGCAGCGGTGTTTGGCTGTGGCGGAGGCGACGACTTCTTCGGATCCACGGCGGGGATGCTGATAGCGGAGATTGGGTTCGACAGCGATTCGATTTGACGGTGGCGCTCGACCACAACTGAGTCGGACTGAAGGTGGCAGATCGCAGCTCTGATGAACTTATGAGGCGGCGGCGGCGTTTGGATGGTTTCACAGATGGTGGCGACCAGATGGTTATGGTTGGTTTGTGGTGGTGAGACGATGGTTTCGGGATTGTTGGTGCTGGAAACTCGACGGCCTGGTTTCGGGAAAATTTATTGGCAACGGTGGTGACTGGAATTATATCTCAAAAATCTGAAGAACCCTTTACCATTGGTTGTGCAAGAAAGACAAGATCAAGAGGCTGGAAATGTAATCTTTATAAAATAGTTGAACATTTTAATGTTTCTCCTCAATAAAATAAAAAGTTATTCATGGACCAAAAAAATATATATAACACAATAACAAACTGAACAACTTACCTTTCAATCTATCAACATTTAAAAAAAAATTGTATCTTTTAAAAACTACCTGTAAAACTTTAATTTAATTATAAAGTGACCCACTTATCTACCAAAATCAGTATTTTCAAAAGACAAAGTTATAGCTCATAACAAACAGCCCCGAAAGTTTTACTAATTATAAGGGGAGCCACTTATCTTTCGATCAAGGGGTTTTCAGAATTTGAAAACCTGGCCTAATTAGTTATTTGAAGTGCCATATTTTCCTTTTATAACTTACCAAATACAAGAATCATGATTAGAATATTCCATGCAAAGAAGATTAAATTTGTCCTTATTGACAGCTGACTGGCGAGAACCCGACGAATTACTACAACAATATACATAGAGTTGTTGGAATATTAAATTTATTTATTAGTTGCATATTTGAATTGAGTAAACATTACAGGAATATCTATTAAAATAATGGAAATAGATATTATTTAGATGAAAGTAAAGAAAAATACAAATGAATAAAAAAATTGAAATTTCTTTTTCTTATATTATACATATATTTGTTTTCTACAGAAGGACACCTTCAATTTATATTATGGATCAACGAAAGAACAACAACACCAATGAGACGAGATTGGTGAGGAAGACAAAAATGCAACAAAAACGCCAAGGAGTTGTTTCAGGTGAACATTTGATCTTATTACTCAATATTTATGAAAAGCCTATAAATATGAATTATTAACCAACTATGAAATACATTTCCAATGAGTAATTCTGATCACACCTGCATTAAAACAATTAATTTGTACATGCTGAAAATTAGAAATATTGCATGGTTATAAGCTTCGTGATTTGATGTTATGGAATTATTAACCTATCAGTATTAGAAAACTTAATGACTTGGCCATGATCAGGTAAAACTTTCAGCAACGGTTTTGTTATTGAAACAAATGTAATTTCCTAAATTATGGTGCATCAGACTAAGTTTGGAAGTTATTTGAAATACACTCTTATCAACAAGTTCAATTTATGTATTAATGTGAACAGGCACAGAGGATGAACATCTTATTGAGCAAAACCCAAGTACACATGCAAGAAAAAGGAGAAGATCAATTATGCGAGAGAAACGGTCCTCAAATCTTAAATGTATGCATAAATTTACAATTCTAATTTCATATCATTTTTTTCACTATTTCATACACTGAATTAACACAGTACTCATAACATAAGTGAAACAAAGAAGATTATTTGATGCCAAAGAGGACACCATATGTGAAGTTCAAAATGGTGAAAATGTACTTAATAATAAACATGGTAAGTACAAATTCAATAAATTATTGTTTGGTTTCTATTATATACTTTCTTATGTGTGCATCAAGATCTATCGGGGGTCTTCAAGATTTCATTCAATTATATAGATTGAATACTTACAGGGACATTGTTAAAAAATTTTATCATGTAAATTTATTTTTATAATTTCAAGGTAGTATTTGGACAGTTTGTCTATATTAACATTTGATCAAACTTGGCTTATTTTGCCATTAAAGTACATGTGCAAATTAATATTGGACATATTTGATATTAAAATTCTCATATTAAATACAAATAAAAAAACTATTAAATGGTGAAAATCTTGAAAAAATTGGGATATTGACATTGGGTATATTACCTATTCATATTTATTTCTCTAAACTGATGTATATCTTAAAATACTTGAGGACTATGACATTATATCTCTCTCTCTCTCTCTTGGTGATCCTCTATTTGAATAAAACAATAAAAAAATTTAACACAAACAATTGGTTACATATAAATAACATTTTTTTAATATGATCCCATCAAAAAAATAACTCCATTCCAATTTTTCCAACAACAAGAACAAACATTTGATAATATATTTAGAGAACAAAATTTTTTTATCTTTAATTTGATTTTAATTTGTCACCATTGTTACAGTTATTAAGCATAATAGTTACACAATATTATTTTCAACCTATTTGGACCATGAAGACCCAGCATTTGTGTGTCAATTTTGTGGGAAAATTATGTGGTATGATGATCGTATTTCCAAAAATAAGCAAACATCAATACCAGAGTTCAGTATTTGTTGTGGTAAAGGAAAGGTGAAGTTACATTTGCTTATAGAACCACCACCAACTCTTAAACAACTTTTGTCATGGGAAGATCCTCGGAGTAGTAAATTTTTAGATAATATATGCTCATACAATAGTATGTTTAGTTTTAAGTGTTTTGTTGGGTATATTAGATGACATGTTTGCATTATACGTGCAAACATGAAATTTAGTGATGACTAGTTGAAGAATCACACTTTGGTTGAGGTGGTGAAATTGCTGCAACGGAACTGAAAGTCACTTAAGAACTTCAATGATATGCCTCTTCCGAATGATGCTTTGATTATAGAAGGAAATAACAAACTTATTCAGCAGGAACTTAATTATGATAGAAGACTCTTAGAGACAGAGTACATTGATTTGTGTTCATCATTGACGGATGAGCAACGAGCTGCCGTTTAAGTTTTAAAGGAGGTAGTTTCCAATTATTGTTTCCTTTGCCATAACTATAAATAAGGGTCAAGGACAAATGCTCTCATATGTTGGCTTGTATCTACCAAGACCAGTATTCAGTCATGGTCAACTTTATGTGGCCATCCCGAGAGTCAAGAGTATAAAAGGTTTGAAGTTCTATGCTGCGACGAAAACAGTTTAACTATGAACAAGATGAGAAATGTAGTTAACAAATAAGTTCTACAACATTTAAAATGAAAGTCATAAGTGTGTAATCAGTAGAATATGACCAGGTTGGAAATATGTTATCTTTTCACAAACTCCCCAAAATGAAAGTAAAAAGAATAACGGTTTTACATATAATATATTTAGAAATTGAAGCAAAATATTTGCAAATCCCGCGTATAACATGAGGGGAACAAATAAACTGTTTTCAAATAAGTTTTTCATAATTAAAGTTGAACAATATATGCCATGGTTTTAATATGTTTTCGAGAATGTATAATTAATATTTATTTTTACAAACCCCGTGAAATGCACAGGTGTTACACTAGTATGTGTGTGTGTGTGTGTATATATATATATATATATATATATATATATATATATATATATATATATATATATATATATATATAATTTTAGACTACATACTTAATGATTTTTATATATATCTTCTATTATTTTGATAATTAAAAATTGAAATTTCATTATTTTGATATTTATATTGAATTATGTACTATAACTAATTTTAATTGTAGACTACTTATTTTATTTGTAATTATTTAACGCTATTAGGTAATCTCATATACTATATTGTGGAAATATTTTATTGGAATAAGTGGAATTTCATACTAGAATTTCATAATTGTATACTACATCTGTCCAATTTCATACTACGCCAATGAATTTCATACTACGTTGTCGAATTTCATACAAAAAGTAACCAAAATTTTGATTGCAACAAATAATATGTAATTTCATACAAACACTATCAATTATCATACTAGCTATATCAAATCTTTATTTTTATTTTTGGAAATATCAATAATTTTTTTTTTCAGTAGTAGTAATTCAATTTGAAAAATAGTAATATGTAATTCATTTTAAAATATGAATTTGCAGTAATCTAAAATATATGATAAGAGAGGGTAATAWGAATAAGAAATTTGTAGAGAGAGATGAAAGCATGATTGGTRTGATCCAAATAGARAATATATGATATATTTATATAGATAAAGAGATTGAATTATATATAAAGTACGTGTATAATTAAGAAAGTAAATATTARTTTTTGACKAGAATAATATAAGAAATTTACTTTGCCTTTTTTTCTTTACCTACTTCAATGCTTATGAGCATTTGTTTGATTGGAGACCAATATTTAAACGAGAGCGATCTCATGCTATTGAAMCATTTTTTTATAGCGATTCCATCCGACTTTTTTTCTCAATTACGAATGGGGCAGTGGACGGTGGACGGGCCCACATKTATTTATTTAAATAAATGGTAAATTGTGATGGGTGGTGATTTCACTTCTTGTTCTGGAAGTAGGATGAATAGATTCAAATACTAATGTGTGTTGGTGAATTAATTACACCCTACCAAATTGAGTTATTTTATTTTTCTTCAAGTTTTGATTATTTTCAACAGCAGTTGAACATATGTGAAATCAAATTATTGAATCATTAAAGACATACTTCTATTTATATTTTAATCCCTTAAAAGTCAGGTCCATCACCTGGAAGTAAAATCGGCCCCGCTGGCTGTCCGTATCCAATACACTAGGCATTGGACAATRGGCCTAATTACTGGAAACAAACCAAGCCCAATTCTCAATTTCTCCTCCTCCTTTAAGAAGATTTTCCCGCACTATCCGAAATTGTTTCTCTAAACCCTAATTTTAATAAAAACTAAATTGAGGTTCGATTTGTGCACCCTCCAAACCCTAATCTGCTTTTTTCTTTTGGTAGTAATGAATTGTTCTGGGCTGCCCATATCATTCCCAACATGGTTACCGCAATTTGGATTCAAAATCGCAGCTGCTGCAATATCGAGWAAAAGAAAGAGCAATCACAATGTAACTTAAACTTTCTTCGTTCCCAATTTTATTTTATTTATTTTTCAATTTTCTTCAATTTGACATTCTAATTGAACTGGAAACAGGATGAGGACCTGATCAGTCAACTCTCGGACGATATTCTGATTTCGATCATCGCTCACTTGCCGACTAAAGAAGCTGTGAGGACAAGCATTTTGTCGAACAGGTGGCGTAACATTTACAAATTCGCCCCCGACGTCGATCTGAATTGTGAATGCCTTGTTGGCACATCTCCTTGYAACCAAATTAGCTTTGTTATTGCAGTKGATAGATTCTTGAGGCTTCGTTCCGGTTCTAACATCCGCTCTCTCAATCTGACTTGCAATTTAATGATATCATACTCTGATAAATATGAGCGGTTCGTTTATTCCCTAGGAAGATCATTASGCATTGAAAGGCTCTCTCTCAACTCTTCGGCTAGCTTCAATGYTTTTTCGTTTTCTTGTCACCTTATTATTCAAATGCCCTCTTTGACWTATCTCAGCTTGGGGTGTTGCTCTTTGCGTCAAATGCCGCCCAGTTTTGTTTTAACGTCCTCTACCTCACTCCAAGTTCTTAGGCTTGTTGCTGTTACTGTAGCCGATGGTGCTTTGGAATGCATTTTGGCCAATTGCTTGAGCCTACACTCGTTGTCAATGGATATTTGTAAGCTTCCTTCCAAATTAATGATTCGTGGCCCAAATCTCGRATTGAAGAGTCTGTGGGTGAGGGGTTGTAGAGGGATAGTGGAGATTGAGTTGTGTGCGAGTAATCTTGCTACGGTTGAGTTTGAGAGTTTGGATATGGTTAACTTTAGATTTGACCATGTCCCTAAGCTGGAAAGTGTGTATCTTGATTTTGAAAATGTAAATACAATGTCGTATGTTTCTACAAACCTTGTCAGAGTTTTGCCTCGCATGAAATCCTTAATTTTTGGCACTAAAGGCGATATATATCAGGTATGTGTTTTTTTTTCCCCTTGATAATTTGATGTTTGCTATATATGTGACTACGATCACTCTCGTGTTTCTTGATTCTCAGGTGGTTAACTGCACAACCATGGGGATTAATACGTTCAACAACCTTAGGCAATTATCGTTACACCTTTATTCCACAAACAGAGTCGATTTGCTTTTGCTGGCTCCATTTTTACAAAGGTGCCCACTCCTACAGGAGTTTCACTTGAATGTAAGTTTTCAAACCACTTTTTTTTTTTGTGTGTGTGTGTGTGTGTGTTTGTATGTGCTCGCGCGCTGATTAGTATACAATGCTGAAAGAGTTCTGTTTTGAATTTCTGTAAAAAAACGGTTGAACCCTCCACAAAGACCGCAACTGGTCAAAACCAGTTGAATCGGTTTTTATTTATTTATATTTTTATATTTAATTGAAAAGAAACCTAGAAGTTCATATTTAGTCATTTGTTACACTTGTGTGATTATTTATTTGGATTTTGGGCTACATTAGATTGTTTTAAGTTGCTTATTATAGAATATATATAGAGAGAGTAATATTTTAAATTTGGCGATCTTATTACGCAATTGGCTTTTTAAAAATAATCGGGGAATGATTGTCTAAAAAGGATGTCCCTTTCACTTTGGCTGTAGACTGAATTTGTGGAATACATTGATGGACCACATGTGAGGAGGCCAATTCCAGTAACTCACCCGGAGCTRAAGAAAGTTGAAATTACCGGACATAGCGGAACAAAATCTGAGATCGAGTTTGCCTTGTACATAATCAAAAGTGCAATCTGTTTAGAGGAAATGCAGATAAGTAGGTGTCCCAAGTCGTACAGAGGATGTGATAGGTGGATGGGGCGGGATATGCCTCATTGGAGTAAACAAACACTCGACATGATTCACGGGCAATTGCGAGGCCAAGCTATTTCCCAGAACGCACGACTAACTATTMAGCATTCGCCTATTTCTCTGAACCCTTGTTCTCTTTTTAATATTGTTAATAGCTAGCATGAGGTACACTATTCATCATTGAACTTACTCGGATTTGCTTCAAACTGAATTTTATGTTGATTGGTAGYGTTTTTGTTGTGCAAGATGATGATGATAATAATTCTAATAAAGGTTATGAAGAGGGTATTTGATTGGCARTGTTTTTGGTAGCAAAAGGTTATACTCAATAAGAGGGTATGGATTATGAAGAAACATATTCACCAGTAGTAAGATTTGCCTTCTTCTAGAAATAGTTTCTAACATGGACTTAGAGTTACATCAAATGGATATCAAAAGTGCTTTTCTTAATGGCGAGTTGGAAAAAGAAATCTAATTTAACAATCATCAAGTTTTGTTTTTCCAGGCTAGGAGACAAAGTTTATAAACCGAAACGTTCGATTTACGGACTAAAGCAATCTTCTATACAATGGTATTTGAGATTTTATACTACTGTTATCTCATATGATTTTGTCATAATTAATGAATATCTATTCTAAACGGATGAATGTTTTTGTAAAAATCTGAGTCGCCAAAAATAATCCTATATTTGTATATTTTTATGGTAAAATCGYAATTATATATATTCTAATAAAAGGAGTTTAATTAAAATCGTAATTATATATATTCTAATAAAAGGAATTTAAGCAATTATCTAATTAAATTGAAATTCATATAAAATACTAAAATTGAAAAAGACTGTGTTTTTATATTCSGACTTTTCATGTGTTTTGTGGTAAAAGGAGTTTGTACACAACGAGGACTCTATTGTTGCTAAGTAATTAACTAATTAATTTATTGTAAAAAGACTAGATTGTAAAAAAAAAAAAAGAATACTTAAATAAGTGATTCTTGGGGACCCTTTATTAGAAGTTGCTTGATCATATTTATTGTTCATTAAATAAAATAGCATTAATCTTTTCTATGCATGAGTTGTTCTATCTCTCTCACGAACTCAGATATTATCTTATATTTAATCCTCTTGATATTTATTTATTTTGGCTGATTCGGACACACGACTATCGGGGTCCACGTATATTTAAATTCAATTTTCTGATGCTCRTGAATATTACGTGGTCAAATTTTAAGGGACCATATATACAGTTTCTTTATATGCAGGTTTCTTTTTCTTCTTTAATTTTTTTTTTAAAGATTAATTTTTGTTGTGAACCTTGTTGTTTATCAAGCTATTCCTAAGCCTCTATAGTTGTTTTTCCTTGATTACTGGGTTGACTAATTAGCAGGAGTTTGATTTTGGTAACTGACACCTAATGTGGCATTATTATTAGTTTATAGCTTAGTAATTAATTCTTATTTTAGCTGTATATAATTTTAATATTTATATGTTCTTTTATGAATTTTATCATTCTTATGAGCGTCACGCTTTTCAATAATGGAGTAGTTGGCTTTTGTTAATATCTCAATGCAAGTGACAGCATAATAGTTTTTTTAAAAACTCATTTTTTTCCCAACCTGTCATGTTAAATTCTGAATTTCAGTAGAACGAGAAAAAGATTATGGATCATCAAAATCAAGAATTGGAATCTAGACGAAGTGGCTCTTTTGGCCGATTAAGTCACGTCGGTTCTTCTAGAAGGCGCTCTTTGAGCACATCGTTCGCTTTGCCACGACAAATAGACGATGCAGTTGAAAATGAATCCGTCTCAGAAGCAGGGGATATTGGAGATAGAGCACTTCACAGTAACAGAATCAGTACAAGTAGCAGAACCGTTTTTCCTTTGATAGCCTGTCCGAAAACCGAATAGTATTTCCTATCCAGGACAACATTAATTCTTGCCCGCCAGCTGTCGAGAATGTGAGTCATATTTTTTTTTTCTTGCCTGTTTCTGTTGATGCAATTGTTCAATCTGGAGGAAAACAAGAACGTGGGTCTTTTTTTTCTCGTTATATTGATAAATTTAGTGAATGTTTGAAGTGATTGTTAGCTTTTGGTTGGAGTTTTTTTTTTTTTTTTTTTAAATTAGTGTTTTCAAATGACAACTTCTGATTCTGATTTTTTATAATTTAATCAGAACTAAAAGGTTACAATAAAAAAAGCACTTTTACAATTTATGTAGCAAACACTCTGTTTTAACTAATTCAACTTTTTTAGCTTCTACTTGGCTATTTGCTAATACTTGCTGATTCTCAACTACTTTTAGTTTCTGCCGAAACAAATCATTTCTTCTTAAAGCATAAGTTTTTGCCAATATCCCCTCATATTTGGTCTGTTTTTTTGCAGGACGAGAAAGAAGTGCATTGGTTATTGGAGTACATTACGTGTCTCCTTTCTCTTGCCGTATTTGGAATATTAGTGGTAATCTGCTAAAACAACTCTTCTCTCATGTGTTTTTTTTTTTTTATAATGATTGAAGCAAAATAATGATAATAATAATTATTATGATAATAATAAAAACAATAATAATAATAATAGTTGATAACCTTTTATTATTTTCGAACCGGTTCTAGCTAGATGTTGGCTTCAAAAACTCTTTGGACCAAATGTAGTTGGTGCAACAAGTGACGAGAGCTACATGTACGCTGATCTCCCTTCAAATATGGTATCTCTCTTGCTCTCTCTCTCACACTCACACACACAAACACACACACACATGTGGAAACTAATGTATGCTCATTCCAGGTCTGTTCGTTCTTGATGGGTTGGTTAGGCATCATTTTTAAAGGCGACATTTTGAAAATTTCAGATCAATTAGCTATCGGGCTTACAACGGGCTTCCTGGGAAGCCTAACAACTTTCAGCGGTTGGAATCAAAAGATGCTTGACCTAATCGTCGAAGGCCGATGGGTATTTGCCGTTCTTGGTATTTTCTTAGGTAAACAATTTTTGTAATATCATAACATATAAGAATTTTAAATTTTTTTTTGAACTTCTGAAAATTCATGACAGGTTTGTTTCTAGTTGCCTATTCGATAATTTTCGGTACCGAGACTGCAAAAGGATTCAAATGGCTTCTCAGAAAATCAGATATGGAATTGTTTTATGGCATTAATATTTGTTTTTCGAAAAAGTCCCATTGTCTGTGGACATTTATGGTGATGCTTTTACTGATGCTAGTTTTGTTATGGGGTTTATTCGGAAGCTTAGCGGGAAAAGAGTTTGAAACTGGTAGTAGTGAGGCTCAATTATTCTTAGCTTGCATGGTTGGACCTTTGGGTGTGTGGATTAGGTGGTTTTTAAAATGGATGCCGTTTGGGACTCTTGCTGCTAATGTTTTTGCAGCTTGTGTAATGGCTGCTTTGGCGATACTTAAGAAAGCGGTATAAATCTTGTGCAATCGTTGTCTTTATTTATAAATGTTATGCAGTATGAATAAATAGACCACTAATACTAAGTCATTTTGTTATAGGTTAACACTAAGAATTGTGATACAGTGGCATCGGGGATCCAATTTGGTTTACTTGGTTGTTTAAGCACGATTTCGACTTTCATTGCTGAGTTTCATGCAATGAGAGAGAGTAGTTATCCATGGAGGGCTTATGCTTATGCGACAATTACATTTTTGACCTCCTTTGTATTGGGAACTCTTATATACTCGGTACCGGTTTGGACAAAGGGATACAGTTAGGCTTTTCTATATGTTGCTGCAAATAATATTTTTGTAGACAACAATAGTAGAGCCGGAATCAGAAGCAGAAGCTGATATTGCATAACACTAAAATGTGATCACGTCCATGTCACCAGTCGCCAAAGTGTGATGCCATTTCTTGCGGTACCAATTCATCTCTTTATCTGGTATTTACGTGATGAACTTATCAGATTAATCTTTTTTTTTTTTTTTGGGCTCAGAAAGGCCTTCATTTTAGAATGTTGGAGGGGTACAATTAGTTAGGCGACAGATTGGAATCTCAGACAATCGCCACCAGTCTTTGGGTTCTGCATATTATTATGTATATATACTTCATGAAAACTAGTATTCAAGTTACTCAATAACTTAATAGGATTTTTTCTCAAAAAAAGATATCAAATAAAATTAGACATTGGACAGTGAAGAAAAAGTCTGAGAGAACATGTTCTAAATATTTGAACACTTTGCCAATTGCCACAATGCAATGCAAGTGTCTATAGGAATCGCAAAACTCAAGTATATATCGACCCATAAGAGATGCTCTAAAAGTATTTGCTCGACATGATTGGTCACCTCGGTGGGACCTAGATAGCCTCCACAGAGCTGAAAAATCAGTGATAATATTGATTGATCAACTATGTGGGGCTCCCCAGGGAGCTAACCATTCAAGCACGATTCAAGTGAGCGCCTAGAATTCAGGGCAATGTGTTGTGTAAGGAGTGAAGTTGTTCAACTAGACATACTTAGGTAAAGAAGCAATTGAAGTGAATTATTTAATTGATTTCTAAATTAATTGAAGAATAAACCAATATAGTCAATAAATAATATGATTGTTTAAATGTATACTTGGTTAAGGTGATTTGAGTAGTTGACGATTAATAAACGGTAGCTAGTAGTTGATAATAATATTAAATTACTTTTTAGTAAATAGCCGATTGAAGTACATAGATAGATAGATAGATATTAGATACTCGTGTATTATACGGATTTATCAAAAGATAAATATAAAAAATATTTTTTTAATGTTTGGATTAAATTCGTTAGTAATTTCATATATACATACTTAAATAAATTCAACTCGTTACATGCTCAACCTATGTCTAAATTCTATTAATCAATTATTATTAAATATTTTTATATTTAGATTAAATTATAATAATTCTTAGTTACATACTTAAAAATTCAAAAGATGTTGTATACTTAACCCGTCACTACAATAAAAACAATATTTTATCGAAGGGAACACCTAGGAAAATAATGCTCTCGAGAATTACGAGGGCATTACCGAAAGTTAGTACCTTCGATAACACTCCCTTCGGTAAATCTTTCGAAAATACGGCGCCAATGTTTACCACCATTATTTGTGAAGCCCCGTCTATACCCAAGCAATTGAAGTGAATTATTTAATTGATTTGTCCATTAACTGAAGAATAAATCAATATAGCCAATAAATAATATGATTGTTTAAATGTCTACTTGGTTGAGGTGATTTGAGTAGTTGGTGATTGTTAAACGGTAGCTAGTAGCTGATTGAATATTAAATTAGTGTTTGGTAAATAGCTGATTGAAGTAGCTGAATGTTATTAATTTACCAATGTGGAAATAATTGATATATATATATATATATATATATATATATATATATATACACACACTAAACGAAAAGATTTGTATCATACGTGTCTACTTGTTGACGTATAATTTTCTGGTGTTCGGTTGCTTATTTGACGAATTTTGGAGGTTTGAAGTCTTACTAAAATATAAGAATTCTAATATTTACCTAATTTATTATATTTCCTTTTATTAAATTTTTATCTAACTTATTTTTTTTCCATTTTTTATATGTACCTAATTTAATATTTTTCATATATAATTAGTAAATTTATAATAATAAATAAAAACTTTCTAAAAGAATAAAAATAAAGAATATTTTTTAAACAATGATAATTAATATATAAAAGTCTCCTTATGTCTAATAGTTATATGTTTGCAACATTATAAAATAGTATGTTAGTATATAAAAAATATATTTTACAAGATAAACGGATAAAAATGAGATATTTTCCAATTAATTATAGTTGAATAGAAAAGGCTATGGATGGATCGTAGTAGTCCATGGGCTTAGATGGAGTTGATTTGATTAATTAAAATAAACTTGGGAATTATCAATTAATTAGAACTGATGAATATTGAATGAATTTTTTTATTAAAGGCTCAAACTCAATATTGAATCTGGTGAAAAAGAGAAGGATTATCTTGCAAATATCTGAGATATCGTAAGACAATTTTTAGTTGATATGACTATATGAGACGAATAATAATAATAATAATAATAATAATAATAATAATAATAATAATAATAATAATAATAATAATAATAATAATAATAATCTCTGTCGTAATCATTAAAATCAAAAATAACAGGAGGGCTTTCTTAACATAACATTATGTATCAATTGGTATCTATCCTTAATTACTTATCAAAATCGCCGTTGTTTTTCTATTTATAGACGAAATAACCTTGGCTTGAATTTAGTATAAATACCATTGTTGATTTGCTTCACATATGGGTTTTCTTTGTTGAGTGTCAATTAGATATTTGCAAAACAAAAATCCCTCAAAATATATTTTTTCTTTGAAAATCTTTTCAGTATAATGGAGAAACGACAAAAAAGGTTCAAGTTGATCGTAACCGACGTGGAACCAACCGAATGGCCAAGAAGTACACCCGATAGTTTCATCGACATCAAACTTGCCAAAGGACTAAAACCCTGTGTCCGAGCTCACGTGGCAAAAACCCTCGCCGACATTATTGTTCATAGCCACAACACCGACAACTCTTATTCTGCTCAAAAGTACAAACTCACCGTTGCGGATGTGAAACTTAGTAACTCCGCATGGCTTAGGTTTAGACCGTGTAGTATAATCGACATCGAAGTGGCCCAGGGACTCGATCCACTTGCCAGGGCCCGGGTAGAGTCAACTTTGGCCCGCGTTCGGGAATTCTATGTTGTGGGCTACCCGTACCCGGTTGTCATCGCACCACCACCACCCGACGGGCCCTTTATTCTGATGTTGGCTGCGGTTATGACTATTTTACTTTGTGGCCTTGTGGTTATAAGTATTTTACTTTGTGGCGTTGTGTTGATGATTGTATATAAAACGGATGACATTGGCTTATTCAAGAAGGTCTGGTTTACCATAGATTCTTTGGTGAGCCTGGCTCTACTTATTTGTTTAATATGTGGGCGTGGCCAGATTAGATAATTGATTGCAATGTCTTCAAACATGCGTTTTATTTTGTAGTCCATTGGGTTTACAATTTATATATTCATATTTTAAACTGCATAGTGTTGACAAGGTTCAAAGTCTTTTTTTAATAAAATTTATAATATTTGTGTGCGGAAGTTGGAGAATAAGTGTACAAAGTGTTTGGCCAAGCCCACCATCAGAAGAGACTGACGAAGAAGCATTAGGACGATCCAAATTTATATACTCGATTCAAACCGTAAGCAAAATCGATTCCAGTAGAATCGTACTAGATTCGTATAAAATCGCATATAATTGTGTAGAATCAGATCATAGAATCATATGTACCGATGATTTTTCGCAATTTTGTATTTTTTTTTGCTTTTTTATTTAACTTATAGTTTGGGTTGTGTTAAGTACAAAATAAAGTTATCGGACTGAAAGCGTAATTAAAAATAAAACACATGATTTGACATGTTCGTAGAGGTACTAGACTTGCATCGTAAACTTTGTTTTGAAACTTCATTTGTATGACATTGTCTTTGCTAAATTATTGATTTTTCCTTTTCTCTAAGTTTTTAGTAATTTTTAATTGATTTTTAGTAGAATCTGATGGTTTACGATTTTAAATTTAGTTCAATGATTCAATCCAAATCTTAACGATTTCCTCGTTGCCTTGAATAATGCTCAAATCCCTTAAAGCGGTCGTATATGTCATTGAAAACTTGGAGCAAACCGCCTCAAATTCTATAATACTTGGGAGATATTATTGTTGAGGAATTTATTCTTGGCAATAATTCCTATTTTGTTATTTGTCTTTCTTGGACACAAAATAAATTAGGGAACTAAATTTAGGACAATTTTATGTTTCCTAATTTATGCACACAAGACTTTAATTATTCCCTATATTGTGTTTAGGATTTGTTTTTAGGATTTTACCAAGTTTAGGATTCTTAGTTGTCTATTTAAGACACAAGTAATCCTACACTTGATTCACGGTTTTTAATTAGAGATTTACGCACGGAATTCTTGGAGGAGAATCGACGCAAGAAGACGCACGAGAAAGGAAGAAGAACACGGGGAAGAAAACTACTTGGAGCCAACGTTCGTGAGTAACAAGATCTTGGAAGTTGCGTGACCAATCGAAGAGATCTTGCCATTCTGACAACAAGTATTTAGTATCAAGTTTCTTGAAATTTAGTTTTCATATATTACTTTATAATTGTGTATTGAACGTGAATTGAAAGTAATATAGTTTACGGGTTTGTACACCCAAGTTCACAAGTATTTACTTGTGAACTGAATTTGTTTAATCGTGTTCTCTATTTTTATTTTCCGCTGCACGTTTATATTCTGTTCTAATCGATGTTGATAATCTGATGTTGTTAACATTGATTAACAACATCGTGAAATCTGAGAATTATTCTATATCCATAGACCTTCAAATTTTACAATTATATTGTTGGCAAAACTATTATTGGTGATTCGTGATTCGTGTGTGTGTGTTTTCTTTGAATGCGCAAATGGAAAATTTAGACCTTTATTATAATAAGCATTGCAAGACCAGAAATAAAGTGATTTAATTATGAGCCAACTGATTGAAATGTCTTCAAGACCCTACATAAATCATGCATATGACATGCACACCTAATAAACAGCTGGTAGTAATTAGTTTTAGCATGCATATATCATGCACACCTGATAAACAGAGCTGGTAGTTAGTTTTAGCTCGACTTGTAAATAAACTTCTGTACTCTTGATCCGATTATCTTGTCAATACATTTTCTTTATATATTTTTTGTTGGTTATCATTTTTCATTTGTCTAATATAGGGAATCATTTTTTTTATCATTTCCTTTTGAAATTCTAATGCAATTGGAAAACAGGTATGAAGGAGGATTTGATTAGTCAACTGCCGGATGCAATTCTGATTTCGATCGTTGGTCGTATGCGTACAAAGGAAGCTGTCAGGACAAGCGTTTTGTCGAAAAGGTGGCGGAGCCTCTACAAATTTGTTCCCAACATCGAACTCTGGTGTCGTCGGTGCCTTGTTGGTGGGGGTCTCACTACTTGTCCTCATGACTTGAACAAATTCATTGATGAAGTGGATAGATTCTTGAGGCTTCGTTCTGGCTTTAAGATCCGTTGTCTAATGCTTGATTGCTGTCTAACGTAACCAAACACAGATCGGTTTGAGAAATTGATAGTGTGTTCTCTAGGAAGTATTATATCAAATTTGAGAATTTAAGTATATCAAGTCGAGAAGTGCCCAGGCGGGACGTTGTAGTAATTCACTCGGAGCTAAAAAAGGTTGAAATTAGTGGACATGGTGGAACACAAGCCGAGATCGAGTTTGCATTGTACATCCTCAAAAGTGCAATCCGCCTAGAGAAAATGCAGATAAGTAGGTGTCCCAATTCTGGGAGTTGGCGAGATGAGACTCCATGGAGTAAAGAGACACTCGAAATGATTCACGAGCAATTGCAAGGCCAAGCTATTTCCAAGAATGCTCGACTAACTATTCAGCATCGACCTTTGCATGAATACGTTCGGAAGAGGCCGGCATATGATGGAATCCCAAATGGCATCCATTTTTAAATCGTAATACGATTTCTTAATTTCAAATTCGAAATGTCTTTCCATTTTCATGTTTTATGTGTTATATAAAGTTCCCACAATATAGAGGTATTGAGAATTAAATAAAATTGTGTGTCTTCAAAAAATATAGAGAATAATGATTTGTATCCGACATAATTTATGTTAAAGAAAGTATTTTGGGTATTGAAGTTGATCGTGTATTTCTGAAAATACATTAAATATCTAAAGTGGGACAATTTGATAAGATATTAATATTCAAGAGAACAACTAGCAATTGAAGTACATTTTAGTAACAATTATTTCTCTAAAAAATGAGGTTTCCATATCAATTCTCTTATCAATTTCTAAGATTACGGATGTCACAAGAAATGCTATTTTTTATATGAAACAATTAAAAATTGTAGTATCATGTGAAAAAGTTTTTGAATATTAAAATGTTAAGTCTTATTTTAGATTCGCAATGAAAAAACAAATATTGAATGTAGTAGTAATTGTATGTAGTTTATACCATTATATTATAGTTTACCTTGATTATGATGTTCGATTAATTAATTTAAAATATATATATAATTTTTCAAGTTAATCTAAGAAGCCATATTTCTTTTTTCGCCATGAGTCTCATGTCTCCTAGGATCGCCTATGTCGATCAATGTTCAATAATTGGAAAATAAACTATATTTGTATAAAAAATATCTTGTTTTTATCGATTTTATTACGACACCAGCTATAAAAAGACCAAATTAAGCTTGGCTTCACAAAGGAACCAAAGTTTAAGTAATAAAAACTATTGTAATTACAAAAAATATGTTGGCTCAAGTGTATAACCAGTTCAAACACAAATAAATTGGGTCTTAGAAATTTGAGGAACATCCATAATTAAAAAAATAATAATAATAAAGGTAATGCTAGCCAACAAATGCAAACTTCTCTAAATGGCTAAATATCAAACACAAATTTATGTCCTCACTTCGTTGTCCTTGTAATTAAAAAAAAAAAAAGAAAAGTGTACACCCACCTCTTGACATAAAAATGCCTAGTCTCACATCATGTGACATTTTTCTGACTCTCACCTTTGTGTGTGACTGTGTAAAGACTAAAGAGTCGAGAGGAAGAAGAATAAAAAAGAAAAAATCTGGCAAAAAGAGGGCAAACCCCCCATGTGTATGCCTTATCCCCACTTGTCTTGGGTTCTCTCATTCATATGGCTACACCATGAATAAATCCAACAAGAAATGCCTTTCTTTTTTACTCTTCTATCGAATTGAGAGGGGCACGTACTACAATATTTCACATAGATTAGGCGACATGTTAATTACTGTTGGAAATATAATTTCTTCCTACCATGTTAATTATTCCTACAATTAATGCCACTATAAATAAAATCATCCTTTCGATTCATATTAAACTTCGGTTTTGGATCAAATTTTCTTATAAATTAATTATGATTTTAGAAATTTATAACACTTTATTCTAATTTTATCCCTACTTATTTTAACAAAATTCTAAATACAATAAAAAAGAAATGGAGGGATAACTGTTATAATTAATTGTGCTGTAAATATGTAAGTGGTTAATATATTCAAAAAAATAATTAAGTATTTACAAAATATTATTCAGCGCAATTGAACAATTATTTTGATTGATCATTGTTAGCCTCAAAATCTTGAATTGGTTGAGCAAGGCAACCGTGCCACTAAATCGCGCCTTTATGAGTTGGCGGTGAATGTGAAAGTAAATCCCAACTTTCTATAGGTAAAACAACAAATAATAATAATAATATTATCATTATCTCAATTCAACGCAATTGAACAGTTATTTTGATCGTTGTCTTGTCAGCCTTAAAATCTTGAATTGGTGAAGCAAGTCACCGTGCCACTAAAACGCGCCTTTATGAGTACGTGAAATTAAATCCCAACTTTCTACAAGTATTACCAACAAATAATAATAATAATAATAATTGTGCAAGTGTTTTGTGGTCTCATTCTTTTGTAACTAACAAGTAAACAAGTTATTATTCAAGAATCCAAAAGCATACATAGCATATTATTTTACTGGGGAATCTTGTTAAGCTTGCAGTAAGCATAATCTTTATACTTCTTGGTCTTATATTTTGGTGGGCTTTGCTCATTCACCAGATCTGGTATAGGCCCAATCTCATGCTCTGCTGGTGGCTCCAAAAACACCGGCCATGACATCCTCGTACTCTCCTTGTTCACTGTTGTTCTGTGAAACACAGCCTTATATTTCCCATTGCTCAGTATCTGTCAAGCACAACACAACACAAATTTGTAATCTTAAAATATCTTTTGTAGTTAGAATGCACGTCAAGGGTATTTTTTTAATTACCTCAATCTGGTCACCAATGTGTATGATGAGAGCGTTAGGGATGTACTTGACATCATACCAATGCCCATCCCTGAAGACTTGGAGGCCTTGAATTTCATTGGGGACGAGGATGGTGAGGGCCGACATGTCGGTGTGGGCCACCACGCCGAGGGCGAGGTCGGGGCGGGGACACGGCGGGTAATAGTTTATTTTCATGAGGAAAACGGTGTCATCGCCACCCATGGCCACCTTAAGTTGTTGGTCATCAAGGCCAAGGCCTAGTGATAGCCACTTCACCAACTTATCTGATACCTCCCTAAGCCTCTGCCCATACTCTTCGGTTGCTTCTCTGAAATTAAATTTTTTTTTTTTTGCCAAAATTATCAAATGTTGTATAAAAACTAGGGGTACCTATGTCCTTTGATTCAGCCTTTATATTTTTACATAAATATAAAGTGGTTGTTGAATATATTTTTTGTTAATAAAGGAAAAAATAATTATTTTTCGCCCCAAACTATTGCGTTTTTCAAAGTTTACCATACAAACTATTATTTGTGACAAACCGCTATACAAACTATGCGCGATTTACAGTTTGCCTCCTGGATCGGGATGTTTGTGGTTTTATAATCAAAATCGGATGATGTGGCACAATCGGTTGCGCCCAAATAATAATTCGTATTGTAAACTATGAAAAACGCGGAAAAAATAATTAACAATATTTTGTTTTATAAATTGCATTATAGATGGGAATATTTGTAGCACGAATATTAACCACAGTAGAGTACGTTCAATACTTCAAGAAGGTTTCGTTATTTTGAAAGATAATATGTATTCTTCGAATTTTTCTTTATTTATTATTTTATTTATATTATTTTGAGTATGATTAAATTAAATAGTTTTTTTTAATTCACCCAAACAAAATTATATCCATCTACACGTTCATAGGAAAATTGCAATTCTATTTCTCAAACTATATACAAAAAAGTAGCAAAATTGGTCCCATAAAATTTATATTGAAAAGAAGCCAAAAATGAATTGGTCCCATAAATTTTATATATTGAAAAGAAGCAAAAAATGAATTGGTCCCATCAAAATTGAGGGGTTTTTTTCTCCCGAAAACTGCAAAGTCGAGAAGAAATTTGGGGGTTACGTTCATGCTAGTCACATGACGTATTCTGCATAAATGTTTAAAAAGAAATAATATATATTTATTATTATTATTATTTTCTCAAACATTGCATGAAAATCGCACCTGTACTCGGGTGGGTTCTTGGGCCAGAAATCGTACTTAACAACCGAAGACGGCCAAATCTTATGAAACAAATGATCAACCCAACCCCTTTTGCCCTCAATCTCTTTTTGCAAATTAGTCCCATACCCTTCAATCCCAGACTGGGGAGTTTTTGCAATTAAATCCTTTTCTTCATGTGGCAGCTCAAAAAATTGTCTTCCAACTTTTTGCAATTTTGCTATAACCTCATTAGGTATACCATGGTTCACCACTTGGAATATCCCCCAATCCAGGCTTGCCTCGCTTACCGATTCGACGATTTTATCAATTTCGTCGCCGCCAATGTCGATGACCGGCACCTCGAGAACCACCCCATGCACGGTGGTGGCCGCCGGCTGCTCGGTGGTGGACCGGATGTATTGGGATGGGATTGTGTTATTGGAGAGGGATGCAATGGATTGTACCCTCTCCATCTCCATTCTCTCTCAATTTGTTGTTTTTTTTGGGTTTGTTGTGTTTGAATATATTTATGGTTTTCTTGTTTCGTGTTGTATCCTTAAAATAAGGTACTGATGAGTCAACATAATGTTAATGTATGAGAAAGAGTAATTGTTGGGGAGTGAAAGGACAAGTTGGTTGCATTAATTACTACTCACGTAGTTGGTGCCCCTTTATTTTCACTTGTTTTTTTTCCCTTATCACAAAAGGTCGTTGTCTCTCGTTCACTTTTTTTTAATTGATTTATTGGTTTTGTTTGATTTTCGTTTGTATATATTGACTTGAAATGAAAAATTATTGATGTGATAATAATCTAGATGTGAGATTTAATTAGAACAGGTGAGATAATAGATTTTGAAAATATGAATAAATCATATTTTCAAGAAGAATTAAAAATAATAATAATAGAAGAAAATGACATATAATTATGAAAATTGGAAACGACTTGCGAATAAATTAATACTTAAATGTCGACTCTAACAATTGAATAATTAGGTTACAATTATACATAGGAAAAGATTTGTGCCTGCCCTAATTACCTTAGGTTATGCGTTCAATTACCTCAACCCTACTCAAAACTTTGTAAAAAATATTCCATTTTATTTTGGGGGAAAAATAGGTTAGGCAGTTAGGACAATTTCATTGCAGGGCAAAATCTCTTACTTTGGATTGTTGATTACAATTTTTAATACTTTGGATGATTGTGCTTCAGCCAAGTACAAGTGAATAATAATAATAATAATAATAATAATAATAATAATTCTCACGAATCAGGGATAATTACAAAAACCACCCTAATTTCAACTATTTAAAAAGAAAAAACTTAAATTATCAATCAAATTTACAAGTATCCAAGTATTACAGACACCCCTTGAAACTTGTGTTTACCTAACAAAGTTCATCTCTTGAAGGTGCAATTGTAAAATAAATCAATAAATCCCCTAAATGATAATCTTGTAACCAACCCATACATACATAAAATAATAACAGCGGCAAAATCAATCAGAAAATTACTGAGGTATTTTGTTGAGCTTGCAATAGGCATAATCGCTGAATTTCTTGGTCTTATATTTAGGTGGATTATGATCACTAACAAGCTTAGGGTATGGGCCAATTTCAAGATTTGGTGGTGGTTCAATAAACACTGGCCACGACATCCTAGTCTTCTCCTTGTTCACTGTTGATCTGTGAAGCACAGCCTTGTATTTTCCATTGCTCAATATCTACAAACAAAATTAAAGTTTTTATTTTTTTTTTCTTTTGGGTAATATTAACTGCATACCTAACCATTAACACCGATCAATCACGAATTAATGACAACAACCACGAGGCTTCTAGAAGTTAGTTCATTGTTATATGTCAAATTAGTTTAGTTAACCTCTCTAATCCACAATTAAAGAGGTTTAGAGGAAAACAAAAAAGAAATCCATAAAAGTATCCGCTATACCATTAACTAATGTCCATTGGAAAATGACACGTCATTATAACTCTTAAATAAAAATACTAGATGATTTATAATCGGATGTCTAATAATGTTTTTATGACTAGAAACATGTAGCCACCAAACTATAATAGTTAAGTGTAGGTAAATCTTATATAATAGACTAGACTTAATATTTCAAAGATGAGAATTCATATTTGAAACTTAAATATCGAGAATTAGTTTCACTTAACAATATCACCCCGTGAATATGATACACTTTATTACTTAATGGTTAGGTAAGAAAGACTACAAATGAAGAATAAAAGAGTAGTTGAATTAAGAGGGCAAAAATTTAAGACATCAATTAGAATCATGCACCAATGTACTGTAATGTCCAATATATTACGAGATGGTATATGGTTTACTTGGGTAGACCTAAAATGATACACTTAATTTTTTATATGCTTGTATGTGTATATTTTGTATGATAAATTATGTATATTATATGTAATAATATATGTGTGTTATATGTGATGAATATAATTGTTGGTAATGTGAATATTTATCATCGTATAAAATATACAAATATCATTGTACAAAATATCGATAATATTGCACAAAATATACATATACCATCACACAATTTTTAAGTATAAAAAATATTCTTATATTATCGAATAGAACAATCATATATCATCGCACGAAATATATATGTACCACCATACAAAATATAAATATATCATCGGATACGAGAAAAATCAGGTGCGCCTAATAGAATTGCCGTCTCATAAACCGTCACCGTCAAATTAGCTTTTTGAAAAATTAATATAATATCCAACTGCATCTCTCTTGTCTATTATAAATGCTTTACTCAATTACCTTATCATATAGTACGTTATCACATAGTACATAGTAACTCCGAGATCAATCTTAAATTCGTGTATGCGTGTCATATATATAATAAGATATAAATTCGTACAAAGTGTGGAGCAGGAGCACCTAGGAAGTATATACTACTAGCATTCACTTTGGGCGGCCCATTCTCTTTGCACTGAGTTACAACCTACGATACACGAACACTTTAAAATATGATATTTTTTCGTGTCGTGTTCTATTTTATGTTATAATTTACGTGTCATAAGAGTGTCTACGTTTCATGTCACGAATCCAATTCTCGTGTCAATGCAACCTAGGTTACAACTAATTATAAGCGTGTCTATATTTCATGTCACGAGTCCAATTCTCGTATCAATGCAACCTGTGTTACAACTAATTATAATGTTATGGGCTTTTTTTATCCAAATAGACTTGTACCCAAAATTCACAAACTGTGTTGCTCATTTTCATTAAGTGTTAGCCCAAATTTGTTAGAAATTATATGGCATCCGATATGGCACTGTGTCAATGATGTGACACGATACGAGGGACATTTGACTTACATCGGTGGGTTCTAAGAACCATCGGTTAGTCAATGTCAACAAGAAATCAATAATTAAACTGCAAATACTAGGTTGATAATAATAATACCTCAATTTGATCTCCAATGTGGATGATTAGGGCATTAGGAATATATGTAACATCATACCAATGATCATCTCTAAACACTTGAAGCCCTTGCACTTGATTAGGCACCAAAATAGTGATGGCACATAGATCACTATGAGCTGGCACACCAAGAGCCAGTTCCGGTCGGGGACATGGCGGGTAATAGTTTATCTTCATGTTGTAGACCGTCTCCTCCCCTCCCACGGCGGCCCTCAGCTCGTCCGCCGCCAGCCCCACCCCTAACGAAAGACACCTCAACAACTTGTTCACCACTTCATGTAGATGTTTTGCATATTCTTCAACAGCTGCCCTGCCCATTTAATGCAAGTCCATATATTAATGATTAGTTGCTTTAATTATTTACAAATGCATTCTCATTTAGTAATATTTGCTAAGAAAATACAAATCTTTAGATTACCCCTTGAAAATATTTGTACATAAATTACAATAACCACAAAACGCATCCAATTTTTTTTTTTTTATATTGTTATTTTTAATGGTATGCATAAATATATACCTATAATCAGGTGGATTTCTGGGCCAAAACCGATAGTCAATGGCCGAAGGCGGCCAAATCTTATTGAACAAATGATCAACCCAACCTTTTTTCATATCTTTGTTATTACCCTTTGTGCTCAGCTGGGACCCATATCCTTCAACACTTTTGCTCGCAGGATCTTTTGCATACACTTCTTTTTCTTCAAGTGCCAGCTCGAAAAATTGCCTTCCAACCCTTTGCAAATTATCTATGACATCATTTGGAATTCCATGGTTCACAATCTGGAAAATGCCCCATTGGCCGCTAGCGTCGAACACCGGTTGCACCAGATTTTCCCACTCGGGGACACTGAAATCGATCACCGGAATCTCCAGGTGCCGCCCCTTGAAGGTGGTGAAACGGGGTTGCTCGTTTTCCGGCCGGATGAATTCCGGGGGCAAGTCTTGGCTGCCTGAGAAGGCTATTTCTTGTACCGTTTCCATTTTTGGTTTTATGTGTGTGTGTGTGTGTGTGTGTTGTCATTGGTTTTATTCTAGTGTGCGGCATAAGGTTACATTTATATATACTATTTCTTTGTAGCCAAACAGAAAAACCAGAAATAACCGCATTGCATCATATGGATCACACATACTACTCCAGCATTGATGGGTAAAAAAAGGTAAGAGTGGATTTCTATCCTATCTTTTTTCGGATTATAGATTCATTAAGACACAAATGACCAGTTACTTTTTTTTTTTTTTTGGATACAAAATAATGTATATATTTAAGAATTCAAAATCTTAGTACACATGGTTAAAAAAAATATGGATTTTCTTTTTTCTTATGAGTTCATTTTGCGGGCTCACGGCCATGTCTATAAAAAGGTGAAGACTTCAGTTACTCGGACAATATTCTTTAATGTTCATCTAGCAAAGAATTCATTTCCACTTTGTGCCTGTATACAATATACACTGACACACAATCGAATTTAAAAATATACTCGATGTGAAATATACTGGTGAGGTTGAAAAAGGCTTTAATTGTGTTTCAAATACAAACCACAAGCAGAATCACAATCTCCCCATACATTACAATTTTAGTTCAATGAAGCAGAATTCGGCAATTGAAAAGGCTAAAATGTGAGGAAGAAAAAAAATCCAACTCAAACCTTGATCATTTTTTCTTAAGAGTTTACTACCACTTCCTCAATTTGCCACATGAAAGCGGATAAACACCTTTTTTTTCCTTTTTTTTTCGAGTGTTTGCAAACACTCCCCCACTCATCACCATCAGATTCGGAGTATTAATGCGCATTTTATTTTATCAGTTTACAGCAGCAAGCAGGCACAAATTGTAGCATCCTTGAGATAGTAAAACAAAAAATAATAATAAAAATCTCACAACATCACAATAATAACACATTTAATTGAAAATAAACAGTCATTCCATGAGAAAACTGCAACACATAAGAACAGGCATTTATAGACACGTCGAAACTGGCCATGTTCTCAAACTGAGATATGAAATCATGGCACCAAATCTACTTTACATMMATATGTCTTGTTTGTTTGTTTGTCTGTTTTTATAACAATACRTCCAAGAGGYAGTAATGGTGGATTTGATAATTCATCAGCCTCCGCAGCAAGAACCACACGCRGGAAGTGAGTCTGAGGATAAAACAATTCGGGTCAATTTACAAAACCAGAGAGAAAAACAAACACGATTAACATTATTGCAATAAACAACTTACTATGATCAATCCCTCGAACATTATCCATTCCACGAGGTGGCCCACGTGGGCCACCACCATACGGCCCTCCAGGCCCTCCTGGACCACCACCACCCCATTTCTTGGTGGCACCGGATCCTTTTTGGTAAGCATCAGATTTCTCCATCTGTAAAGGAAATGAGTTTTTTAAATTAAAAAAAAATGAGTATATATTATATGATACGCATGTTGACTGCAAAGAACTCAAGATTACCGAAAACATTGTAGCGAAAAAAACACCAATGAAGTTAACGATGGCCCAGAAGAAATCCGTGAATGTTTTCAATCGCCAAAATGATCTCTTAGACTTGACAACACCTGGAAAAATGAATTCAAGTAGGGGACACATTCAATAACATAAATACTGGTTCATAGAATAGATACTCCCCCGTTTCTTATTCATTGTCGTTTTAGAGTTTATGTTCATATAATTAAAGAACATAAATATTTGACTAATACACCCCCAATCAATTAGTAATATGTCTATTTAATTCCTTCGTCTCTTTCCTTCAATTGTCTTGCTACCATAAATTTGTATATATTTTTAAAAATAAGTAAGGAAAAAACTGGAAAAATGTGGTGAAAAATTCTAAAACGACATTTAATTATAAACAAAATTGAGTCTCTAAAACGACATTTATACTAAAACGGAGGGAGTGGTAATCACGGAAAAAATTCCAAACACATATTCATCCAAACATGGTAGTTTTAGCCATTTTATCCACCTATCCAGTTAACAATTATTTTTATCTACAGAAAATCATTAACTTTCAGCTGTTTTGTCTCCTAAATGTTTAATGTAGCAGGGCATAGTTCTGATATTTTGATTAATCCTGGAGGGTACAATTTTATTTATTTATTTATTTATTTTTATCAAAAGTTTCTATATGTATCTACGAATAACAGCTTCGTAATATTTTCGTAGCCAGTAATACTTTCTCATCCGTCATCCTAAAATCGGATGAACAATCAGCTAGATATCTGTTTATGAACAATTTATTAAAATAATGTGGTATCATAATGCATAGCAAATTCAAAATATAAACATCATTATCCCACAATCAATTGAATACACCAAAAGATTATCGGTCAAAACATAAATAAAAGTCCCCAATCGATTTTGGGCAAAAAGCTTTTAACAGTATAAATCATCTGCAATATCAAAATTTGATGGATCACAGACTTCGTTCCACCCCCAACCCAAAAGGATTGTTCCTAATTTCATATAATCGAGCATCAGCAGAGAGATAATGAAATTAATTGAGCAAAAAATTATTCAGGACGATGCAATTGGGAACATACATTGACAGCTGCACATAAATTACTCAGTACCAAATTATTCGAATATTTGCAAAAATTAGGAACTAATGACGGGAAAATTGGAAGAATTGTACGAGATCAAAGGGGAATTGGAAGGAAAATACATGATATGAATTGAAATTTCAGAAAAAATAATGAAAAAAAAAATTGAAAAGGGGAAAGTACCTCTTTCGACGTAAGCCATGGGAGCAACGACTCTTTTCCAGTGTCTACCTTGGTTTTTAACTTTTAATGACAAGCTTTGTGATGGTAAATAAATCGAGGAACGAGTAGAATTAGTCTGTGATGAACCTCACCAAAGGGTCGGCAAGGAAGCCAATTATAGCTTCTACACGTGGTGGGATATGAGTGGGTATGTAGAGAGGGAGGCTGTTGGGGTGCTGACGAAACACAATCGGCTCCAGCACTATTGAGTTGTTCCATCCATTTAGAAAGTGACACGTAAACACCTGGTGTACATTGTTGGGTGGTGAGAGGAGGTGTCATGAAAAATGGTCGCTTTTTTATCTATATATCTTTAAGGAAATATATTGTGTAATAAAATGTATTTAAAAAATGCATAAAACAAAATTCAATAGGATTGGGTGAAAATTTCAAATTGTATACTTGATATATTTGGTAAATAAAAATTATAAAATATAATTAAATGAAACTTTGATATTTTGAGATTGGGTAATAATTTATTTAATTAAAATTAAAATATAACTAATTATCTCTTAAATTTGAGAAATATAAAATATATGAATATTGTAAAAAAATATAAAATAATACCAAATGGATAAAGAAAGTATAAAAGAAGCGGGGCG
This sequence comes from Phtheirospermum japonicum, assembly GCA_014905375.1. NCBI lineage: Eukaryota > Viridiplantae > Streptophyta > Magnoliopsida > Lamiales > Orobanchaceae > Phtheirospermum > Phtheirospermum japonicum. Next base: position 383,119 of record BMAC01000201.1, read on the forward strand.
TACAAATTAATTTAGGATTTTTGTAATCTATTTTATTATGATTAACTTTTTGGAATTAACTTGTTGATAACTAACTCGAGAAAGCCACTTAGTAATCGAATTACCCACAATATCATCGAGTCAGTTGACGAATCAGATAAATAAATTAAAATTTTATATTTAAGTTTATACAAAAGTTAATTTAAAACTAATAGTAATAAATTTTATATTTAACTTTTATTTATTTTATTTATTATTTATGATTTTTTATTAATATATATTATTATTTAGTAATCTATATATTATTAAATATTAATTATTATTTAATGTGTGTGTGTATATATATATATATATTTTTATTTTTTTTCCAAGTCTTAATTTAGGTTATGTTTTAATAATATTTTTTCAGCATATTCAAAAAATCTCAGATTTTATAATATAGTTTCCATCATTTTTAAAAATCTTATATTTTATATAATATTAGATTTCTAAAATAAATATCTAATATTTTAATAATTTTTTTTGACACATCAAAATTGATTTTGTCAAAATTGGTTAAAGTCAACATTTATCGCCGGAAATTGAAAGAATCCGACTAACTTTTTTTTTGCCCGCGAAATTGTAATTAGATTGCTATTTTATTATAAGTTATTTGGTAAACTTGGCACAAAGTATATATAGGTATTAAATTACCATCAATGTAAGTTACACCGGCTATTTTGTAATTTTACATATATTTAAATTGAATTTCTACTGTTTATGATTATATGGTCAACAAATTTTGTCGTGCCATACATACTTTAAGTTTTCCCTCTTTAAATAAGGTTAATTTAATTGGATTTACTGAGGCTTGCTGGTTCTTCCTATTTATTTGTCATAATTTATAAAATTTGTATATCTCATTTTATTTTTTTTATTTTTTTTGTTTGTTTTTTTGGCGTTTTGAAAGAGAACTCGAATGTACCATTATGCCACACTATCTAGCTTAAAGACATCAAGTTGTTCCTTTTAGATAACTTTTTTGATTTCAAGTTTTGTGATTTATTTATTTTTATATTATAATATTTAATATTTTGTTTACAAAGTTCCCAATTAATTTCTTGAAACTTTTAATAAATTTTGTTGTTATTTTTCATTTGGTATTTTTAATTTATAATTTTATAATCTTTTTATTTCTTAAATTTAGAAAATAGTTATTAGATATTAAATCACACTTTATTACGTTTTTATATAATTTAAAAGTATTTAAAATTTACTTTAGAATATTTTATAGTGTTTATAACAGTTCTGTATGTTTTTTTATTTTTTAATATGCTAAATAATTATTCATAATTATATATTTATTTGTCTTAGTTTATAATTTTTAATGACTATGTTACTAATATATTATATATTTTTAAAATTTATTATTTAATTATATAAATCAAATTAATAGTTTTGAGATTTATTTAGTATTGTACTATAAGAACTTATATTTGTCAACAAAAGTTGTCAATTAATTCTTCTTTTTTATTTATACTACTAATTTACTTCTTGAATGAAGACATCAAAGATTTATTTGATTTTGTCATACAAAATACTTTAAATAAAGGATGTTCTTAAAAACTCATCCATGTATTCAGTTACAATCTTCTAGAAATTATAGAAGTTTTCATATAAATGCGTGTATTTGTGTGCTACGTCCAAGCCAACGTATAATCTTCTCCTTCTGCATTTTAAAGGAAAATCAAACAAAATCCATTATGCATCACTTAAAAGAATTGTGCTAATCTATATAAATGGAAGCAAATAATAACATAAAAACATAAAAAATCTTTATTGATAGCATATATCTTTTACTAGTTTTCTTTAACACCGTCCGCCTTATATAAATGCGTCTTCTACAGTTACAGCAAAAGATGAATTAAACAAAATCCGTCATGCATCAGAAGTTGTACATAAAAGCATTGGTGTTGTACCTCTTGGCATGGATAACTGCTGCTTACCAGCCTCAGAACTTTAGCGAAATGAAGTCAAAAGGGTCCACTTTCTATTTCCCCATCGATGGAAATGTTTATCCTGATGGGTGTGCCACTTTTCTCTCTCTTTTTTAGCGCATATATTTTTTAACTTTATGTTTAATTTGTTGATTACTTATATTTTATGAATCAAAGGTGTTCTAAAACCAGCTTACGTGTTTTCATACCAGTTTAGAGGACCTTTACAATTTATGTGTATGTTCATTAATTATATATAGGTACTACACTGTAACAATGAGCATTGGCAATCCACCCAAATCGTATGTTCTTGATGTAGATACCGGCAGTGATCTTACTTGGGTTCAGTGCGATAGTGTTCCGGTAAGCTTTTCTCTTGGCATTCTCGGAATCATTTTGAATTGATTTAAAGAATTATATATGTTAACCCTTTTGTGTTATTTTCTTCAGCCCCCTTCCGATCCTTATTACGAACTCACGCCAAAAGTTGTAGTCTTGTGCCACGATCCTGCCTGTATAGCCCTTGGGTCCCTTTCGGACCATGTTTGTGATCCACCATTATATGATCAGCCATGTGTATTTAATGCTCATTATGACGACGGTGTTTCATCTGAAGGTATACTGGTTAGGGACTCGGTTCGTCTTGCATTCAGAAACGGTGGAACTGTAGCCCCAAAGCTAGCATTCGGGTGTGTATATATTCTTTTAATTAAATAGATTATAGGTGGATTGTCATATTATGTTATCCCAGTACCTTATTTTTATTAGATGTGGGTACCCTAAGAAAGATGGAGTTTCGATTCATCAACCTATTAGAGACGGGATCCTCGGCCTTGGCAAGGGTGCAACTGGTATTTTAAAGCAGCTACGTGACATGGGTGTGATTCGAAACGTTGTTGGTCACTGTTTAAGTTCACAAGGCGGAGGATATCTTTTCTTTGGCGCTATTCACCTTCTCGGGATTGCCTGGAAACGAATATCGCGCGAAGCGTAAGTTTTTTCATTATCCGTAATAATCACAAAAAATACCCCTAAATCCAGTCTAGTTACATAACACTTAAACTATCTTTCAAAATTATGTTTACACCCCTGAGGGTGCATTTGGTAAATTAGAAACAAATGTTGAGGGTGTTTGTAAATATCTTTTTATTTTGATCTTTTTCACCTAAATTTTCATTCAGTTGCAATGTTTGTGAGTCGAGGGCATGAGAATGAAAATATATAAGAGAAAAAACAATTTATTTCGACATATTTATTTTTGTGTTTTAATTATGTGGTGTATTTGGTAAACAATGGGGTTGCAATTGAAAGTCACGTTGATTGTTGACCAATTTTGTTATTCAGTGAACAGTACTTTTTGGGATCGGCCAATATCCTATTGGGTGGTGAAGCTACTGATATTAGGGGCCTCGACATAGTTTTTGACAGTGGAAGCACTTACACTTACTTCAATTCTAATGCTTATAGCGCTCTTCTTGATTTGGTGAGTTTGAAGGTGATGGTTATTTGGAAGTTTTTAAAATTTTGCATGTTAATAATGATTTGCGTGTGTTTGTTTTAGTTAACAAGGAATTTGAATCGAAGACTTAAAGATGCAGTTGACATCCTTCCAGTTTGTTGGGGAGGAGAAAGACCCATCGGATCCATCGGTGAGGTCGCTAGCTATTTCTTACCTTTGGCATTCAACTTTATAGATGAAAATGTTATAGATCAAAATGTTCAATTTCAGATGGACCCCAAATCTTATCTTCTCATCACTGTGAGCATCTCTCTTTTACTTTCTACTTCATTTATTTATTTATTTGAAAAGCCAGTTGTCATTCAAAATTATGTAAAAAAAATTCCTTTTTTTTTTTCATTATCATCCCTGGAGTGTAACGCAAATCTTGATCTGATATATGCTTGATTCAGGATAAAGGGAATGTGTGCTTAGGCATATTGAACGGTTCGGAAGTTGGATTAAATGATTATACGAATCTTATTGGAGGTATTAATAAATTTAAATTTAAATTTAATATCCAGTGCATTATTATTAACTCTTTTTTCTGTACCATTCTGTTTGTTGAAAAAATATTTAATGTGCAGCCATTTCTATGCAAGATAAATTGGTAATTTATGATAATGAGAAAGGGAGGGTTGGATGGACTGCAGTAAAGACCTGCAACATATAATAATTGTATTAATGTGCAAAAAATAAATGGCAGTGCATGATTGGTTATTTGAAGATTTTTAATATGAAAACTTGTATTCATAAAACAAGTATAATAATTGAATTAATAGTGAAGGTGTTCAATACCTCATGGAACTTCTTTAATAAAAATTGTCATTAAATGTATTTGAAGTCCATGTTGGGTGCCCAGACCAAAATTCTCCACTTATCGCAATATTAATAAGAAGAAATTACATTCATCGAGAAAAAAAGAAGTATGGTTGGATTTTGGTTCCAACCTCAATATATCTAACAAAATATATCTATCTAACAAAAGACTAGTTTGAATACTCGCGTAAAACGCGGTCATATCAGAAAATGGCATAAAAACATAAAATTTATCAAAAAAATTATTAAGTTCAAAAAGTAAATTATTCATACAACATAATTTCTTTTCCTGATATAAATATAAGACGTGTAAAAGATAAGATTTTCTTATGTCATGACCTTTCTCATAATCAACCTCCCTACCAATTTCTTTTACAAATGTGCCTTGAATGAGGATTATGATTAAATTTGAAAGTGTAATTCATACAAAAATTATATATTTAACTATTATATATTTGACCTTCTGATTAACGTTAATTTAAAATTAATTATACTGATTATAAATTAACTAACTCAATTTGATTGGTTGTATTTCTATAATATCTATAATTCAGTTATAAATATGTGTAACACACGTTTTTAAACAAATAATATTTTGCAACAACCATCACGACCAACCACTACCACCACTGTCCTTTTTTATTTACACATATCTAAATTATGTGTAATATTATGGTTTATTTTATATTTATAATTTGTATATCTAAATTTCAAAGCACATATCCAAATTTCAAAGTTATGCCTACTAACTTAACGTGCAAGACGTGTAAAGTTTCTAATAAATACTTTTCGGTAGAAGCAGCACCTCACATATATAGTATATATAGTGCTCCAAAACAATTAAGCCATTTATTAATCATATTTCACCTATGTCGTCAAATTCAGTATCATTATCATTCTTTAGACATTCCTATATCACACGGCCGAAATGGTTTGACCACAAAAATAAAAAAATAATAATAATAAATGAACTAGTGAGTAAATATAAGTGCCAATTATACTAACCTGCAGCAGCAAACAATGAGAACAAGAAAAATTGAAACACAAAAAGCAAAAAAGATACCTGAGCCAATGAACTTTACAAACTTATTACTACATAAGATGATCATTAAATTTGAACATAAAACACAATTTCACGTATTATGTTTTACCATAGCTTTTAAAGAGAAAAGGTAAAATAAAAATAAAAAACAATAAGAATCCACACACGTGAATATTGGCACCGGCTGAGATTTCACTTCTCAAGCTCAAGTATCTCCTTATTTTCCGACGACGTTTCGAGGGTTGTTACAAAGGAAAGCAGGCTCGTCATCGGGCAAACATACACTCCTCGTCGCAGCTGCACTTGATCCACAGCAGCCCCTCCTTGATCAGCTTCTGGTGCAAAGGTTGTAGCATTTCAGTCTGGATAACTGTAGAAGGTAATGAACATTCTGATCAAACTTTAAAATGTCAATATCTTCTTTATCGAAGCAAAAGTAACCAAACAGAACATCAAAGCACTAAGAAACTATACAAAAAATCAAAACAGCATGCATACATGCACATAAAATAAAACATCAATATTCACTAAAATTAAGTTAGGTGTACCGAAAGAAAGGAATATGCATAGTCGCCGACACCTTATTCACCACCAGCACCACGGTGTTCGCCAGCTCGCACGGGCAGCAGCAGCACACCGTCGCTCACTCCGCCATCTTCTATTTATATATACACTACATATTTAATAAACTTAATAAATAAATATTAATGAGCAGCGACCTGTTTGGAAGTCAACGGCAATTAAGGGTGATAATTTAGGAAAAATATTAATATAAATATGATTGTCCAATAATTAAGTAAATATTGGAAAAAATATTATTCAACATTAACTTTATTTATATATATATATACTATCAAGAAATAAAATCAACACCTTGAGTTGTACCGAAGGCTTTCAAATTACTCCCATTGCGCAAGGCATTATCATCTTTATAAACAGAAGCTAGTTAATAAAGAACCACAACAAAAAATGATTGCTCCGAACAAACAGATTGAATAAAGAACAAATACAACTCAAATATTAAGTAAGCAAATATGATTTCAAGTAGAGTAGATAAACAAAACTGTATAAGAAAGAAAACTAAAATAGAAAAGTGAATTACAACCACATATGAAAATTCATCCTCACCAATCAACATAAATACGAAGATAGCAATTAATAGTTATACTTCTTTGAATATATGATGGTAGGAGTCGAGGATATACTCGAACATATTAATAACAATTTTGTATTGCAATCGATTAAAAAATAATTCTAAACCAAAACAATGTGTTTGCAGAAAATCTATAGTCACTCTATCTCTATAGCTTAAACAAAATAAATTTGAAATCCACTCAAACTGTGCATTAGCCAAAAGGTGAAAAACTTTTGTATATCTCACTGAAACCTTTTATCCTATCTGGGATTATTGCATAAATTACAGTATAAGACAAACAAACTCTGGTCTCTTCATGCAAATTACAGACAAATAATGGTGAAAAACTAAAAAGGAAAAAGGAAAAAAAAACAAAAAAACACAATAACAAACACATTTGGGACTTAAATATTACAGAGAGCGAGATAATAGCAGCCTTTCTCAAGAAAAGATACCCGAGCCCGATTTGTGCAGAGATTTCGAAACATCTGTGGTTCTAACATATTGCATGCATATAATATACAATAGCTTCACAGAAACGAAAAGTTTAGCGCTATTCGTACCCCTTAGAATCGGACAACGATGCAAGAAATATCGTCCTTACTTTCTGTTCAATGCTTCGATTAAAAATATGCACAACTGAAAACATATGTACAAAAAACTTACAATATAGCTACACTCAACATTGGTTCCGGTAAGGGTAGTTGAAAGTGGATGGAATCATATGGTGGATTTCCGGCATACGATATTAAACAAACTAACGAAGTAAAACCCTTAATTACCTGTAGTGATAAAAACAAAAATAAAATATAAAAAAGCTCGAATAGCATACATAATTATAAGGCTTCCAAATTGAACCAACTTCCCAATATACTCCAAAATTAATCGGAACGCTAGATCACCAAAAACACCCAATTCAAGACCCCAATCAAAAATAACAAACAAATCCTCTCCAAAAACATAATTTTAAAATTATATAAAGAAAGGATAAAGAGTATTACATGTGAGGAACCGAATCGGAATCCACAACCAAAAGAAGGTGAAGAACCTAGGCACCCCATGGCCCATCCTCGCCGATCACGAAGAGAAAAGTTGGTGACCAGATTTTGATTCATATGAGAAGGTGAAGAAGGAAAACTAACTTATCAAGTTAAATTTCTTGCAACTTTTGATGACCTGTTATTGATTCATATGGATGGATTAAGCTCATGTATTTTTTATTGTATCAAATTCATAAATTTTTGAAACAAATAAAAAGAATCCAGATCGAATGCAGAAAAAAAAAATCATGTTACCAAGTGGAAAGGCACCCAGGAAACAGCTCGCAACCAAGGCGGCGAGGAAGTCAGCTCCCACCACCGGTGGAGTCAAGAAGCCCCACCGTCACCGCCCTGGAACCGTCACTCTCCGTGACATCCGCAAGTACCAGAAGAGCACAAAACTCCTTATCCGCAAATTGCCTTTCCAGCGTCTGGTTCGTGAGATTGAACAGGATTTCAAGACCGATTTGAGGTTTCAAAGCCATGCCGTCCTTGCTCTCCAGGAGGCGGCGGAGGCGTATCTTGTGGGCCTCTTTGAAGACTCCAATTTGTGCGCTATTCACGCCAAGAGGGTCACTATCATGCCCAAGGATATCCAATTGGCTCGCCGTATTCATGGCGAGCGTGCTTAATTATGCTGAATCAGGGGACTATGGCTTAGCGGCGAGCGGCGGGTGTTTAGTTTAGGGTTATGCTTTAAGCGGTTGTTTTGTTGTGCCCGCATTTGACAGTTAGTTGATATTTGATTTTCTTTCGTTTTCGATGTAAAGCTTATAGATTTACCTATCGGCAACAATATTATTTCTATAAAATACCTTCAGCAAAAAGGGAGAGGGAGCGGGAAGGGTACTTAGAGGACCTGGACCCGCCCTGTTCATCACACGGGTCGGGTCCCGCCACGGGTTGCGAGGTGGGCCGGGTTGGCCCGTTGTATTTATTTTTATTAAATTTAATATTAATTTAATATATAATAACACATATATTATTATAAAAATTAAATATAAAATGAAGAATTAATTAAAAACAATACTAAATTTAAATTTTTTTAATAATTCATATAAAAAATATTTAAAATATATATAAAATATATTTAAAAAAAAAAAATGTACAACGGGTCGGGCCGGGGCGAGTACCCGCGAGGCGAAGAAGGTACCCGAACCCGACACGACTCGCCACGGGTCACGTCCGGACCGGTATTGTCATCCCTAATTATATACTCTATACCAAAAACTATAAAAGGAATGAAATAATAAAGATTTTTTACAAAATAACACATCAGATTTTTGAGTAATAAGAAAAAGATAAAATTGGAAGTATAAGGAATTGACACCTCAGCAAAGTATCAAAAGAATTAACAAATATGAGTTGATAGTTGTGTAATCTATCATGATAAATAAGTGTCATTTTGACTACACTTGAAATATCAAAAATAAATTTAAATTATTTACTAAATGGCCAAGGGAAGGAAATATAGTTCGGAAGAAATCTAGAAAATAATAGCACCAAGCACCAAAATATATGTACAAAAGCAACAAAAGCTAATGATGACTATTAAACAAAGTCGTGTATTTTATACTCAAATATACATTAATTTAAACAGTTATTTAGTCTATATAATTTTTAGTTAGTCTGTTACACACCCTTTCCTATAAGTCATTCTAGTATATATTAGTCATTCGCAAAGGACAATAATATTATGCATATTTCAATAAATGAATATTAAGTATAATATGGTATAAGTTGGGTTAATTTCTTTAGGAACTGACATGGTTTTCCATGACTTTACTCGATCGCATACTCTTCCGATATCATTTTATCAATTGATTAGTCATTTCATTCAGAACTAAGTAATCACATACTTTTGTCTCTCTCTGTCATTGATAATCCTTCAAGGGCTCGTTTGGAAAGTCTGATGAGATGAAATCCGATAAACTAATCAGGGGGATTAAATCACTATTCACATTATATTCTTCATAGCGTTTGGTATTCAAGATTGGCCCACAAATTGACGTTTTGGTTCATTTAGATCAAAATTTTGCCTTTTGAAACATCTCTGTTCTTGTCCAAAGAGACCCAGGCTTTCTCTTGTTGCTTAGCTACAGATGGATTATGCATTTTAATGCTAGAATCGGTGTAGTTTTGTAGTTCTCTAATTTTAAAGAAAATAAAATTTCTTATGCAGATAACAGATGTTGTGACTGGTGATATAACACCACTTCCAACATCGATTTTCTGAACAAATTAAAAAAAACAGATAAAAATAAACGCAGCGGATAAAATAAATTAAACACATAGATAAAACTTTTAACCCGTAAGAAAACGTTCTTACGGACTTGGGTATACAAACCCGAAAACTATATTACTTATCGTTCAAATATCAATTACAAAGTACTAAGTAATATATGAAAACAATTGTATCAAACTCGATACGAAAATACTTGTTGCCGTAAGATATATTCTCCTCCATTGGTTACGCAACGTTAAAGAACTCTTGATCCGAATTCCAGCTCCAAGTATGACTGACGCTCTGTGTTCTTGCTTCTTGAAATCGTCGAGACCAGTTCTCCGATTTCTTCTCTTGAATGCAACGTGCGTCCGTAATTTTCTTCAAAAAAACTTACGTCCTCTCTTTTTTCAAGTTCTTGATTGTTGCGTCCTTCTCTTTATAATAAACAAGACTCCTAGTCTTGTTAAACAAGTTAGATAAGTACTTAGAAAACTAAATAAAGTCCTAGACTCCAACTAGGAAAGAAATCTAGAGTTCTAAAATACTTTGTGTCCTAATATATTTTGTGCCCAAGAAAGGCAAAAAAGAAAAATAAGGAAATTCCTATAATTAAATTTCCCAACAATCTCCCCCTTTTGCCTTTATGGACAAAATAACCTAGACGCGCAATAAAAAACCAATGGACTAAAAAACTCCCCCTAAATTAAATCTCCCCCTTAATAAGATCGAACTAGAAGTACGAGTCCTCTTTCTCGTGCAAAACGAACCAGCCTCTCCCGCGTCTTCTACATTGGTATCTTCTCCCCCTTTTTGTCCTAAAAGCAAAAGGAGCTCAAAAAATGAGTCCCAAAGTGCCTGGAACTGTGCTTGCACCGCCAGAACCAAACACTGGACCATGTTGGAACTGATGTTAGGAAGACCAGAACCATCACCAGACATGACACCAGTTCGAAGAGGTGCCACGGTGCCTAAGAAGGTAATCAGATTCTGCTTCATGAAAACGGGGATCCGGCGCTCAGCAATCATGCCTCAGTTTGAAATCCCAAGAATAGCTCCTTAGCTTCACTCGTCAAGAACCTCGTGGAGATTGGTTCCATGTCTTCAATCTCGACGGCTTGAGACGGAGCTTCATCAGAGCTAACAGAGTGGTCGGAGGCAGCTGCAGACATCGGTGCACTGGCAGATGGAACATTGTCAGAATTGGAGTTGGGGAAAGGAATTGGTTCGGCACTGGGCAATGTTAGTTTCGGTGACATGTCACCAGAACCATCATGAAATTTCTGGGCAGCTTTAGAACTTTTCGTCTTGGACTTTGGGTGGATTTTTCTTTTCATCCAGATGCAGTGTTTTTTTTTCGAAGCTTTGCTTGGTGATGGTGAATTCGACATTTTGCAAGAGATTGGAAACAACCACAAAACAAAAGGAGTGTCGTAGGCAGTAAAATTGAGAGAAAGGAAACTCCTTCTCTAAATAAGATACACGATTTCAGACTAAACCGCCCATGATTTCCACTATCCAATCCACGTATAAACATAGAAAAATTGAATTTTAGTTGGCAAATTGAACCATCACCAAAGCCGTATAAAAAGCGTACAAAGTGACAAATCTAAAATTCATATCAATCTCATTTTACCTGCCCAGCACAGCCGTTCACAACGCCACTGAAATAATCAAATAACTACATCCTCAAAAAAAATCAAGAGACGTCAGAATAAGAAGCAAACACGAGAAACGGGACACTCAGCAATATAGGCAAATTCACAAAATATGAATGTCTTAAATTATGCCTAAAAGTATGACCTAGAAAGGTTAAAAAAATCACATAAAAAATTTTAGAGATTTTGATCAGTGTTGCTTTTCATGACTGATGACATTAGACCCAACATTGCATAAGGTGAAGTCAATGAAAACAAACCTCTTAACCCAAGTTAATGACAACGTCAAAATCGCTCAATAAGGTGAAATTTAAAGATCAGACCTTTAGTCTTGTTTTTCTTCATCTTTTTAAGATTTGAAGAGGATTATTATATCTTCAGCAATTGCTGTTAACACCTTTTGTTTTTGGATCTGGGAGAAAACCTGTTTCTGCGGAAAAGTTCCACAATCACCTAATCGAAGAGGTCAGTCTTTTTGTCATCACTTTTATTACAAAACATGACCTTGTTTCTCTTTAAATCAAACTCAATGCATTCGTATGATGTATGAAAAAGAAGATAAAAATGCATGCAAAATATACAGATGTTATGACTGATGACAACTTTGGGCGTCATAACATCAAACCCAACATGGACTAGACAATGCACATTTCGAGATCTCTTCTCAAACGAGAAAAGATCTCTAAATCTAATGCTTTTGAGAATATGTCAGCACGCTGACTGTCCGTCCCTACATGTTCAAGACTTATTATCATTCTCTCAACTAAGTCTCGAATGAAGTGATACCTGATGTCAATGTGTTTTATACGAGAGTGCTGAACTGGATTTTTTGAGATGTCAATTACGCTCGTATTATCACAGAGTACGGTCAAAATACTGCTATGGAGACCGTAGTCCTCAATCATCTGGTTCATCCATAAAAGTTGCGTACACGCACTTCCAGAAGCAGTGTATTCGGCTTTAAGAACATCCTCTACATGCTTGGGCTCTATTTTAGCAAGAAACAAAGACTCTCGAAAAAGAGAACAGTTAGTTGACAAGAAAAAAAACTTTACCATCGATTTAATGCGAGCTACAGGAGCAAACATCTTCTCTGAATTCGAGTCTGATTCTGGAGCAACCTGAGTTGGTGTTGGGTTCGGTGACATGTCACCAGACCCGTCACCTCCTGCAACAGCAGCTTTATCCTTGATCAAACTTTTTACAATCTTGTACCTGCAAAACACATCACCAATTATTTGGTAACAATTGTCAGAGGTCCTCTGACCAGTGAGGATACGTGCATTGCCTTAATCATAGACTTCACATTTTTCACGGGTGAACTTGACATTAAAACCACCATCGCATAGTTGGCTTATACTTATCAAGTTCGCCGTTAAACCTTCCACTAGCAACACATTCTCAAGCTTTGCAATACCAGGGACATGAAGAGTTCCTTGGCCAATGATTTGACCATTTTCACCTCCACCATACTTCACCTTTCCTCCTTGAAACTTGACAATGTTGGAAAGTAGATCTTCCGAGCCGGTCATGTGTTTGGATCAACCAGTATCGAAGTACCATGCTCCAAGAACATGAGATTTAAGAGAATTATAAATCATGTTACACTTGATATCGCCCTTTCTGACCCAGACTTGTCTGGTCTTGGTGTTGCCTTTGGTGACGGGAACCCCAGTTCTGTCATGAGTCCCAACACCATGGCTGATTCTCCGAAACTGACTTTTCTTGCCTGTTCTTTTCCAACAAAAAGGACGTATGTGGCCAGATTCACCACAATGATGGCAAACATACTGCCTTCTTTTCTTCTTTTTCCGCTTGGTGGAATTCAGAGTTGGGCTGGCTTGTTGCGGCTGTGATTCCGGAATGAAACCAATTCCATGTCTTGACTTTTCCGGTAGCGATATTTTCATAATTTTATCGAATTTCACTCTTCCTTTGTTGAGATTCGAAAGAGTATCTTGCGCCTTCTTCAGCTCTGCACTTACTCGCTCTAGTTCGGAATCTTTTCTTGTAAGAGAGGTCTCCAAACGAGTAATTATGCTTATTTGATCATCTTTTTCACGGGTAAGCTTCTCAACCTTGATCATGAGGGTTTTCACTTTCAAAACCTGATTGCCCCAATTGGCAAACAATTCATCATACTCCACGCGCAACTTTTCATATCCTTCGAGTATATCTTCCACCTCAGCATTCAGACACAGGGTGTTGGAAGTGATGTTGTGAACTCGAATGTCGTCATCCCAAGAAACATGAGCAAAAAGTGCAGGCATTGACTTAGAAGAGTCAGAATCGCTTCCATCTTCATCAAATTCTTTTGCAATGAAATTTTTCTTCCTCAACGTATTTGCACACTCATTTTTATAGTGTCCCCACCCTTGCACTCATGGAATTGAACTTCACTACCATTGAGGATTGGAGGTCTTGGATTCCCTTGAGTGTCCATCGTGTCGAATCTACAAAACAAGGATCGAAATACTTAGAGTTAAGTACCCTACTCTGATACCAATTGTAGTTTTGTAGTTCTCTAATTTTAAAGAAAATAAAATTTCTTATGCAGATAACAGATGTTGTGACTGGTGATATAACACCACTTCCAACATCGATTTTCTGAACAGATTAAAAAAAAAAGATAAAAATAAACGCAGCGGATAAAATAAATTAAACACAGAGATAAAACTTTTAACCCGTAAGAAAACGTTCTTACGGACTTGGGTATACAAACCCGAAAACTATATTACTTATCGTTCAAAGATCAATTACAAAGTACTAAGTAATATATGAAAACAATTGTATCAAACTCGATACGAAAATACTTGTTGCCGTAAGATATATTCTCCTCCGTTGGTTACGCAACGTTAAAGAACTCTTGATCCGAATTCCAGCTCCAAGTATGACTGACGCTCTGTGTTCTTGCTTCTTGAAATCGTCGAGACCAGTTCTCCGATTTCTTCTCTTGAATGCAACGTGCGTCCGTAATTTTCTTCAAAAAAACTTATGTCCTCTCTTTTTTCAAGTTCTTGATTGCTGCGTCCTTCTCTTTATAATAAACAAGACTCCTAGTCTTGTTAAACAAGTTAGATAAGTACTTAAGAAACTAAATAAAGTCCTAGACTCCAACTAGGAAAGAAATCTAGAGTTCTAAAATACTTTGTGTACTAATATATTTTGTGCCCAAGAAAGGCAAATAACTACAAAAGAAAAATAAGGAAATTCCAATAATTAAATTTCCCAACAATCAGCCTCTGCAATTTTCTCATTTGGTAACAATCAGCCTCTGCAATTTTCTCATTTGGTTCAGGCAATTTGTCAAACACATTATGTGCATCAACTAAATCAATAAATTTAGAATTCCTGGCATCCAACTCCAATGACTTTTTATCATTCACACCAAGCACAAAAACATCAACACAATTTACAGCAACATTATCGAAGGATTAAGCCATCAGTACCTCATTTGATTTCGAATTTGTGGAATCTGATGGAGGGCTGCAGAAATTAGTAACATTATCGAAGGATTCGCTTGAAGATTCCGAATTAATGTGCAATTTTTTAAAATCTAAAATTGGAGATGGCGGGCCTTCATTTGGAGTTTCAGAAATTGGGGTCAGATTTGAAATCTGCTTGTTAGACCTTAACAGGCTTTAAAAAATATTGGAAATTCCTTCAACAATTTGGGCCGATGCATCGGAAAATGGAGCAATCGAATTTTTTCCTCCTTTTTCAATCGAAGAACACGAGAAGCGCCAAGCGAGAATTTTTTTTTTAATCAAGAATACGATCTTGAATTTGCTTGCGATTCTTACTAGGTATGATTGGTCTCAGGCCTTCCAATCTTTCTCCTTTGTTCATCGAGTGGTGGCGCACAGTAAAAACAAAATCAAGACGATTATTAATCGTAGAGGGAGGGTCCGATTGTTGAATCGTTAATTCATG
This sequence comes from Phtheirospermum japonicum, assembly GCA_014905375.1. NCBI lineage: Eukaryota > Viridiplantae > Streptophyta > Magnoliopsida > Lamiales > Orobanchaceae > Phtheirospermum > Phtheirospermum japonicum. The sequence goes on from BMAC01000201.1 coordinate 398,423, forward strand.
CGATTACATCGCGGGCCGGGACCATAAAGGTGGATTGTAATCTATGTTCCCAAATGAGAGATTAATTGAGATTGAGGATCCTAATCTCGGCATATCTAGCTTCCCAAAGTTGTAGACGTTCATTGACTATCTTTAGTTAAGATTTCTTCTCTATTTTGAAGTTCAAAATCGTCTAACTTTCTTCAGCTTCCTCTTAAAATTACATTTATTATTTAAAATTGTGAGTTATGTTATGAAACTTAACACCAAATTTTATAAATAGCCTTTAAAACTATCTTTGTCAAGGGTTATTTTTAGATAATTAGATTTCCATGTTTTTCTTTTTTCCCATCAGACTCTATCCAGAAAGCTTTTCTACGCCCAAATGAGCAACAATCTAAGAGTAATAACGTTTTTTTGAAAAAACAAGTAATGATAATAATAAGGAAATTTCGAGATAAATTCTCAATTCAACTTTTATTTTGTGGTCCATTCTCGATTGAATATTATTTAGTTCATTTTCGTTTCGTTTCACTAGAAAATAGTAGAAATAAATTTTTTTAGTGAGATAAAAAATTTTGGTGAGATAATGATTGGATATAATTTGTGTTTTTGAGTAAAGATTAAATATAAAATTATTTGTTAAATAAATTTTCATGTGGTGGGAATTAATGATGATGAAAAGATGATAGATAGGAAATAAAATAAAAATTTTGTTTGTGTGGTGGAGATTAATGATGGTAAAAAGATGAGAGAGGAAATAAAATAAAACTTTTGTGTGGTTGAAAATTAATAGTAGTTGAGAGATAAGAGATATTAGAGAAATAAATGAGAGGGGAATGATGAAAAACTTTTTTATGAAAAAAGTAAAATATATTTTTTGAGTTATAAACAATCATTTGTTTGCCAATTTTTTTCTTTGGGTAGTTGAGGGAAACCAAATTTTTTTGGTTTCGAATCGCACTCGAACTATTATTATTATTATTATTATTATTATTATTTGTTGCATATTATAGGCCGGGAAAAAGCGGAAATCGAAGTTGCCGCATTAAAAAATTGCTCGAAAAGAATGTGTTAGACAACTGAGTCAAAAACAAGACGAGCACGGGAAAAAAATCTCCGATGCCATAATCGAGAAAACCAATGAGTGTGAATCGACAAAATATGAACTGGAGAAAAAAAAACTCATTCTTAAAACAAGAACTCAAGTCTAAGTGTACCGATTTAGAAAGTTTATTGATCGAGAGCGATAAAAAGATCGCTAAGCTCGAGGCCGAGTGCAAAAGGCTCCAATCTATTACAGATAGTCGTCATAATATACGGTGGATATGGTTTCAATATTCAAACAAGTGTCCGAACTGAGTTATTCGGGCTCGTGGGGCCCATCGTTAATTTTAGAGCTCGGTCAGCTCAAAATCGAAAAGCCCGTGTCGAGGAATTTGGTGGAAATCGATTGTATGGACGATTTTCTTGAAATGGAGCATATCGCTGCTTTATCCGAGACGAAGCGCGATTATATTATGGATAATTTGTTGAGGGCTGAGATCGATTTTATGAAACGAAAAGTAATTGAATTAGAACATAAGTTAGAAAAGATAGAATCTGAGAAAGTTGAAATCGAGATTGCTTTAGATGAGAGTTGAGATTCTCTCGAGGCTGCAGAGAGAAAAACGATTGAGGCTGAAAATAAGTTGGATGAGCTGCAAAAGGAGCTGAATGCAAATGCTGAATAATGGGGGGTGAGATTGAAAAGGAACGAAAGTTATCGCCTGAGTTAACGGTTAGGTGTCGAGAGTTGGAGTATGAACTTAAGAGTAAAGTTCAAGAAAGTGTGATTCGGCAAAAATTTACAAGTCCAAATGGTGAAGTAAAACTAAAACAGGTTTGTTGCTTTTAATATTGTTATATGGGCCAAAATGCAGAATTAGTCCACTAACTTTGGACAGTTGGGGATTTTAGTCCACCAAATACACGGGTGGCGATTTTAGTCCACTAATTTAAAAGAAATCGCACATTTAGTCCATTTCTGACCTGAATTTGAATTTTGGCCGGAAATTTGGATTTTGACCCAATTTTTGGGGATTTTGACCGGCCAACATGGGACGGGTGGCGATTTTAGTCCACTAATTTAAAAGAAATCGCACATTTAGTCCGTTTCTGACCTGAAATTCGAACCACAAGCAGAATCACAATCTCCAAATAGCATTACAATTTTAGTCCCAATGAGCAGAATTCGCAATTGAAAGGCTAAAATGTGAGGAAGAAAAAAAATCCAACTCATACCTTGATCATTTTCTCTTGGTGTGTTACTACCACTTCCTCAATTTGCCACATGAAAGCGGATAAAAACCCTTCTTTTCTTTTCTTCTTTTTTTTTTTTTTTTTT
>BMAC01000201.1:400847-472319 GCA_014905375.1 Phtheirospermum japonicum
ATTTAATTGAAAATAAACAGTCATTCCATGAGAAAACTGCAACACATAAGAACAGGCATTTATAGACACGTCGAAACTGGCCATGTTCTCAAACTGAGATATGAAATCATGGCACCAAATCTACTTTACATAAATATGTCTTGTTTGTTTGTTTGTCTGTTTTTATAACAATACATCCAAGAGGTAGTAATGGTGGATTTGATAATTCATCAGCCTCCGCAGCAAGAACCACACGCGGGAAGTGAGTCTGAGGATAAAACAATTCGGGTCAATTTACAAAACCAGAGAGAAAAACAAACACGATTAACATTATTGCAATAAACAACTTACTATGATCAATCCCTCGAACATTATCCATTCCACGAGGTGGCCCACGTGGGCCACCACCATACGGACCCCCTCCAGGCCCTCCCGGACCACCACCACCCCATTTCTTGGTGGCACCGGATCCTTTTTGGTAAGCATCAGATTTCTCCATCTGTAAAGGAAATGAGTTTTTTAAATTAAAAAATAAATAATGAGTATATATGATACGCATGTTGACTGCAAAGAACTCAAGATTACCGAAAACATTGTTGCGAAAAAAACACCAATGAAGTTAACGATGGCCCAGAAGAAATCCGTGAATGTTTTCAATCGCCAAAATGATCTCTTAGACTTAACAACACCTGGAAAAATGAATTCAGGTAGGGGACACATTCAATAACATAAATACTGTTCATAGAATAGATACTCCCCCGTTTCTTATTAATTGTCGTTTTAGAGTTTATGTTGATATAATTAAGGAACATAAATATTTGAATTATACACCCCCAATCAATTAGTAATATGTCTATTTAATTCCTTCCTCTCTTTCCTTTCAATTGTCTTACTAGCATAAATTTGTATATATTTTTAAAAATAAGTAAGGATAAAACTGGAAAAATATGGTGAAAAATTCTAAAACGACATTTAATTATAAACAAAATTGAGTCTCTAAAACGACCTTTATATTAAAACGGAGGGAGTTGTAATCACGGAAAAATCTCCAAACACATATTCATCCAAACATGGTAGTTTTAGCCATTTTATCCACCTATCCAGTTAACAATTATTTTTATCTACAGAAAATCATTAACTTTCAGCTGTTTTGTCTCCTAAATGTTTAATGTAGCAGGGCATAGTTCTGATATTTTTATTTATCCTGGAGGGTACAATTTTATTTATTTATTTATTTTTATCAAAAGTTTCTATACGTATCTACGAATAACAGCTTCGTAGCCAGTAATACTTTCTCATCCGTCATCCTAAAATCGGATGAACAATCAGCTAGATATCTGTTTATGAACAATTTATTAAAATAATGTGGTATCATAATGCATAGCAAATTCAAAATATAAACATCATTATCCCACAATCAATTGAATACACCAAAAGATTATCGGTCAAAACATAAATAAAAGTCCCCAATCGATTTTGTGCAAAAAGCTTTTAACAGTATAAATCATCTGCAATATCAAAATTTGATGGATCACAGACTTCGTTCCACCCCCAACCCAAAAGGATTGTTCCTAATTTCATATAATCGAGCATCAGCAGAGAAATAATGAAATTAATTGAGCAAAAAATTATTCAGGACGATGCAATTGGGAACATACATAGACAGCTGCACGTAAATTACTCAGTGCCAAATTATTCGAATATTTGCAAAAATTAGGAACTAATGACGGGAAAATTGGAAGAATTGCACGAGATCAGAGGGGAATTGCAAGAAAAATACATGATATGAATTGAGATTTCAGAAAAAATAATGAAAAAAAAAATTGAAAAGGGGAAAGTACCTCTTTCGACGTAAGCCATGGGAGCAACGACTCTTTTCCAGTGTCTACCTTGGTTTTTAACTTTTAATGACAAGCTTTGTGATGGTAAATAAATCGAGGAACGGGTAGAATTAGTCTGTGATGAACCTCACCAAAGGGTCTGCAAGGAAGCCAATTATAGCATCTACACGTGGTGGGATATGAGTGGGTATGTAGAGAGGGAGGCTGTTGGAGTGCTGACGAAACACAATCGGCTCCAGCACTAATTCAGTTGTTCCATCCAATTAGAAAGTGACACATATTGTTGGATGGTGAGAGGAGGTGTCATTGAAAAATGGTACCTTTTATCTATATCTTTTTGGAAATATATTGTGTAATGAAATGTATTTAAAAATGCATAAAACTAAACACAATAGGATGGGACAGTATACCATGGATTTAGGTCCACCTTATATGGTGTACCTACTCCCTCTGTTTCACAATATAAGTCGTTTTAGAAAAAAAACACATTTATTAAGAAACCTAGATAAATGAGTAAATATTTAATTTTTTATTTTCGTAAACTACCCAACTTCCTTTTATCTTACTCTCTCTCCTCAATTATCTCAATTCCCAATTCACTTTTTACCTTTTTTTTTTTCCTCTCTCCTCAATATCTCAATACCCAAGTCACTTTTTACCTTTTTCTTTCTCTCTCTTCTCCTAAATTTGTGTGAAAAAAGCAAAACGACTTATATTGTGAAACAAGAATTTTACTCTAAAATGACTTATATTGTGAAACGGAGGGAGTATAATTTAATTTATCATCGTATATAACTGGTACATATCATCACATATAATTGTTACATATCATCACATATGACCGGTACATATCATCACAAGTAATTGATATTCTAAATCTAAAATTTAAAATCCTAAAATTAAAAAAATATACCTAAAACAAAAAATTAAACCCTAAAAATGGAAAATTAATCCCTAAAATAAAAAACTAAACCCTGAAATTGAATATTAAACTCTAAATCCTAAATTTCTATCGCATATCATCACATATAACTGACACATATCATCACGTATAACTGACACATATCATCACATATAACTGGCAGAATGATAGAAATAAAATGAATAATCAAATTAAAAAAAATAAAAAACTAAACCTTAAAATGAAATATTAAACCCTAAAAATGGAAAACTAAACCCTAAAATATAAAACTAATTCCTAAAATGGAAAAATAAACCCTAAATTCTAAATTTTTGGCACATATTATCACGTATAACTGTCAGATATCATCACGTATAACTATCAGATATCATCACGTAAAACAGGGTGCACCTAGCAAGGTGCACCCAGTAAGGTGCACCCAGGTTCACCTAATAAATTGCGCAATAGGATTGGGTGAAAATTTCAAATTTTATAGTTGATACATGTTTGGTAAATAAATATTATAAAATATAATTAAATGAAACTTTGATATTTTGAGATCGGGGTAATAGTATATTTAATTAAAATTAAATTTTAACTAATTATCTCTTAAATTTGGAAAATAGAAAATATAGGAATATTGTAAAAAAAAATATAAAATAATACCAAATGGATAAAGAAAAGTATAAAAGAAGCGAGGCGCCGTATCACAAAATTAATTTAGGATTTTTGTAGTCTATTTTATTATGGTTAATTTTTTGGAATCAACTTGATAACTACAAAACTCAAGAAAGCCACTGAGTAATCGAATTACCCACCAAGTCATCGAGTCAGTTAACGAACCAGATAAATTAAATAAAAATATATATTTAAGTTTATACAAAAGTTAAGTTAAAACTAAAAGTAATAAATTATTTATGTGTGAGTTTCTCACATTAAAGTTTAAGATCATTGTAATTAGTCGTAACTTTTAAATATACAAATGTTCATAAATAATTATTTAATTAAAAACTTAAAATAATTTATTGAACTATTTATATTATGCGACTATATAATTATTTTTTGTTATGTCCACGTATAGTTTGATTTCAAATTTTAATCAAATAGTTATATAAAGGTATTTACCTTTCTCTTATATTTTAATTTACTATTAATAATATGATTTTTTATTGTTTTTAGGAAAACAAAAATAAAATAAAAAAGTCGTTATGCCAAGTTTATGACTCGTTCTAGGTCAAAGGTCAGGACACGAGGGTTTCAGGTTAGTCATGTATAGACCAATCGAAGATTAAATTACTATGTTCAATTTATCCTCGTATCATTGGGTTTGGACAAAAAAATAAGATTATGAAAGAAAAAATAACTTCTTGTTACTGATTTAATTTTTTTTCTACCTTTGTTGGCTTATATTTTCAAACTTTACTTATATTATCATTTTTAACAAACTTATCAAATCATTATTTATATATAATTTAATTTTATATATTTGTTATTCAATTTATTACTTCCAAATTCCATTTTTTTTATTATTTTATATTTCTCTAAGTTTTCTGTTTTCTTTTATATTTAATAATTTTATATCTAATTTTATAATATTCAATTTTTTTCCATATTTTTTAAATAAGTATTTATAATTTAATTATAAGTTTTAACATTTGACTATATGAATTTATTAAAAAATCAATTTTATTTTATATCTTTTGATAATATTTATGTTTTGATTTTGCTTTTAGGGTTTTAATTACCTTCTTTTTACATATTTCTTAAAAATTAAAAATGTTTTTTCAAGTCTTATTTTAATTTATATTTTAATAATATTTTTTCAGCATCAAAAGAATCTCAGATTTTATAATATAATTCCCATCATTTTAAAATCTTATATTTCATATAATATTAGATTCTTAAAACAAACATCTAATATTTTAGACACATCAACATTGATTTTGTCAAATTTGGTCAAAGTCAACATTTTTCGCTGGAAAGTGAAAGAATCCGACAAACTTTTTTTTCGGGCGGAATTTGAATTAAACTACTATTTTCTTATAAGTTACTGGGTATATTTGCCACAAAGTATATGAGGTATTAAATTACTGAAAGAGTGTTTTCAGTTGATTATTCACAAAGACCAAAGTCCTATATATACCAAATACAAGACTCCTATAAAGGCAAAACTATAGGCTAATAATTAGGAAATTAATTATATGCCTTGATTACAAGATATTTACAATATATGTAACACACCCCCGCAGTTGAAGCGGGAGGTTTACAAACGTTGAGACTGTCTCAAAGATCTTCAAACAAAAGAAGCGGAAGACCTTTGGTAAAAATGTTCGCTAGCTGATGTCATGATGGCACATGAAGTACACGGACCTGACCACTTGCAAACTTCTCCCGAAAAAAGTGGATATCCATTTCAATATGCTTTGTACGTCGATGTTGAATTGGATTACCTGACAAATAAATAGCACTCACATTGTCGCAATAAACAAGAGTAGCCTTTTCAACCGAACAATGCAACTCTAAGATAAGATTCTGAATCCAACATGATTTGGAGACAACATTCACCACCCCGCGATATTCGGCCTCCGCACTAGACCGAGACAAGGTAGATTGTCATTTTAACGACCAAAAGACTAAATTATCACCCAAAAATACACGGTAACTAGACGTAGAACACCGCGTGTCAGGGAAACCACCCCAATATGCATCAGTATAAGAGACTAGGGTAGAAAAAGAGGACGGGTATAAATGAAGCCCATAATCCAATGTACCCTGAACATATCGATAACCCGTTTGAGAGCTAGCAGACAAATGATCAACTCTTGGATCATGCATATGTAGGCAAACCTGTTGTACGACATAAGAGATATCTGGTCGCGTGAAAGTAAGATATTGTAGAGCCCCTGTAAGACTCCGATACTGAGTGGAATCATCAAGTTTAGCACTAGATGTAGCACTAATCTTCTACTTAGTGTCAACCGAGGTAGGAGATGGTTTACAAGAAGACATCCCTGCATGGTAAATCATCTCCTCAGCATACTTTCGTTGGGAAGAAACATTCCCCCCTCATGTCGGGTCACAGCAATACCAAGAAAATAATTTAGAGGACCAAGATCTATCATAGCAAACTCAGAACTAAGAAGATTTTGAACAAGAAATAAGTGACACTAATTAGACAAATATTTTGAACAATGTACTATTATGTATGGTTTCTTAATATTATAAATATTTATAGATTCCATTACTCTATTGATAAAGTTGAAATGAAATGTACGAGGTTCTAAAATGATTAATTAATTTCTAACAAAATTAATTAAGCATCCAAACCGACACTTAAACGGCCGCGAAAATAATACTCTTTTATTTTTTAAATTAAAATGTTCTATGAGAAGAACCAATTCAATAGGAAATGGAATTCAAGAGTTGAGTTATTTGGTAGGAAGCTAGGATGCGGGTTATATTATTCTAGTTTTAGGTGATTTTTGTTGAAGGAAAAACACAATTAGTGTGCCTTCTGATTTGTACTTTTTTGTACACTTTTTTGTTACCTTTTTGTGTCACATTCGCGTGTGTTTTGCTTGAATTTATGGGTTTTAGGAGTCGTTTTGGTCTATTTTGTTAGTTTTAGGTTTTTATAGCTTTTGTGCGGTTCTTAGTAGTTTTTTGTACATTTTTACCCTTTTTCGTATTTTTGGCCGTAGGATGACCAAGCGGAGCCCGCGCACGTTTGGAGGCATCCCACTCGACTCGGATTGGAATGGACAAGTAAGGGAACACAGCGCGAACGAGGAGCGACAGCCGACGGACGTTTAGAGCAGAAACGAGAAAACCGAGCCGGGAGCAGCCGTACCAGTCGATCGACTGGCTTTCAGTCGATCGACTGGACCTCTCCAGATCGACTACTCGGCAGTGAGTTTGCCAAATTTTGAGGAAGCATTCGATCGACTAGAACTCAGTCGATCGACTGCAACGCAAGATTTTTGTGGTTTTTGACCCGTTTTGATGAATTTGCCCCTGCATTTTTGTGTATATAGACCCAACTACTCAACCTTATCCAACAACCTTTCCTTGGTGGAATTTGGGGCTTTCTCCATTTCCTCCAAGCCTTTACATTTCCCTTGTCATGTAAACCCTAGTTTAAATTCTTAGCTTATGTAGTTTAGTTTAGCTTAAGTAGTTAGTTTAGTTAGGTTTAGTTGTTCTTAGAAAGTGTGGGAGATATGATACCTCCCTCATTTGTGGATCTTGTGTTGTTGAAACTTTCTCATTTGTGGATCTTGTATTCAATGCAATTTGGTAGTTTTCTTCCCCTTAATTATTATGCTATGTTCTTGATTAATTGTTCTTGTTGTTGTGTTGAATTTTAGATTTAGTTTGTGTTGTTGTTCATTGCTTTTAATTCCTCTTGGTAATTTTCTAGCTTGTAGCTCTTGTTTTTCTTGCAAACTCCATTAATGCTCTTTTCAAGCTTTTACTTCTTTTAGATAGACAAGTTTTTGGACTTTGAAAGATGTATGAACTTTTCCTCTTTGGTAATTTGTCTTGTTCTATTTAAAAACCTTTGACTTTTCTCAATTTCAAATGATTTGATTTTCCCTCCATGACTTCTATTTTAATTGTAAACTTTTTTTTGATGCAACTAGTTTAGAAATTAGGGGTTTAGGGTTTAGGTTCGTTTAGAACCATTAATCGGAGCTTGTCGAGAATTGGGATTGACGACCCCAACACTTGGTTGATAATTTGGGATTGACAACCCCGAATCGTTGATCAAGTGCTCGTCAAAAAATCGATTGATCGTGGAGACGAACCGAACACCCTAAACCCTCATTTTCATTATTTTCATTAAAGTCTTCTTTTAAATTCAAAAATCAAATCAAACCAATGAATTAATACTTTCCTAGTGTAGATTAGTGTAATTTAGTTTAACAAAAGAGTAAGTAGAAACACCGACGGCCGATAATATCTATACTCGAGAGACACGACTCGGGAAAGCTTACCGCTCTACAATCGACTCCGTACTATTGCGGAGATGATTTCTTAGAGTGTTAAGAAATCTTTGATCACCTTCGTCAACAAGTAACTGATGAGGGACAGTTTAGGTATTTATTATCTTTATGTATTATGTAAACATGTAATTGATACCCTATATAAAGTGAGTCTTTGATAAATAAGAGAACCCTAATTTCTACCGTCTCCTTTATGTCTTCCTTTGTTCTGCTTTTCCTTTTAAACGTTATCAGTACGAAACTCTAACCTATTGAGATTGATCAAGAATAAGCCCCCATACCCTATACACAATTTTCGTGGGTCAAGTTTCTAACTGCACTATATGTTTAAAAAATCGGTTTCTCGAGTTTCAACCGTTGTATAGAGCTCAAATATTTACAGAGCCTTAAAGACCTTTTGAATTACATTCTGAACGGTGGAGATTGGATTTGGTGATACAAGTAAATATATATAAAATTTCGAACAGAGCAGATTTTATTTTCGGAAATTTATGTGCAGCATTACACACAATAGAACCGTTGGATCAAGCCAAACTTTGGATATGTTATTCCAAGAAAATACAAGTTCAATATGAGCGGTGGATATTTGAATATGAAGCCGGAAGAATATGATAATGAATTTTGAACAGAATTGATCCTGTTTCTCGAAACTGTCTGCCCAGCTTATTTTAAAAATTCAATTACGCACAATCTAACATTTGGATGAAGCTGGATACTGGATATAATATTCACAACAGATATTGGTTAAATATGAACGGTGGAGATCGGGTTTGAAGATCTATGTCATCAGAAAGCGGACAACCCTATTGAAAAAACAAAATTAGGAAAGAATTGTGATTTTCCTTCAAGGTAACTCGAATTACCCTATTATTTATTAAATGCAACTAATAAGTATTTGGTTATATGAATACATGTCATGGTATGTATTATTGTGCATTCTTATACAAAGCACGTATATGTATATATGTTACTTATGATTATATGTATGGGTGTGCAAAACTAGCCCGGACCAGACCAGTGATATTACGGTCCGGTCCACGGTCCTTAGAAATTCCAGTTTCCGGGATTCGGTCCGTTCCAAACCCGTAAATATCCGGTCCGGATCGTAATAGACCGGAATATAAATTATTATTATTTTTAATTTTATTTCTCAATACACTTCTTTCTTCCCAGCCTTTCCCATTCGTTCGTAAAATTTCATTTCTCCCAAAATATAACCCTAAATCAACGCTCTCTTTGAGTTCCAGTTGAATCGCCGACCGACCAGCCCAGTTGGAGTCACCACCAACCCATCTTCTCTCTCTCAAAGCAAAGATGAACTCTCCTTTCATTTGCCCCAAAATCTAGCCCTAAATCAGCTTTCTCTCTTTGAGTTTCAGTTGAATCGCCAACCGACCAGCCCAGTTGGAGTCACCAATCCATCTTTTCTCTCTCAAAGCAAAGATGAACTCTCCTGCGAGCAACAAATAGTTCTCCAATATTGATGTTTAATTATATATCTCTATATAAATCTTCGATTTTAGTTTATCATTTATTTGAAAAAAAAAACTGTTTACTGATTTGTTGATTATGTTTGTTTAATTTTGAAAATGAAAGGGCATATAACTTTTGAATTTGACTTTGTTGTTACAATAGAAAGAGGTACAGTTGGGTTTACGAGATTTTTATTTAATTTCCAATTAAATCCCATTTGTTTGGTGGCACAAAAATACGAATGGCCCTTGCGATTGCAAAAAGTTGTAAAATATGTTGGGTTTTTTTGTTTTCATTCCAATTTGCAGCTGGTAAAAAGTTTTATTAGTTTGTCTTTGTATTGGGCATCTCCTACAAACAACTGGTAAAAAGTTGTTTTTGCTTTCACCTTTGTCTTTCTGCAACTAAACAGATCCCCTATCACTTCCTCTTTCAATAAATTATATGAATCTAGTAATTTTACAAAAAGAATGAAAAAGAATTTCTCTTAAAAACTCTTCTTATTCGATCAAACACGAACTCAAAGAATACTTATGAAATGGAGCAAGGATACTTGAATAGGGTTTCTGTTTTTCTCCTTCTTGTAGTCGTCGTCTTCATTAAAAATGTCAAGTGGTACTTATAGCTTAGTTTCCTTTGAGAGAGTCATTGTTCCGCATAATAAGGTCTTGATATTTATCTCTAAGACATTTCAAGAGACAAGGACTCTTTTAACCACTAACATACTAACTAATACTAGAGTCTAGATAGGCAAATAATCTAAACATAATCAATAGGATTTAATTTCCTCGTGGACGATAATCCTATCATCTTCCATTAATTTACTAAACAAAAATCTAAACATGCTATGATTTGTAATTCATCCTATTGTAAGCCTCGGGATCAAATTCATCCTCCAGATCATCATCGTCGAGAAAAACATCCTCGTCCTTTCCGATCCCGGCCACCTCCCTAATTTTCTCCAATTTCTCGTTGATTTCTCTTTTCTTCTTCTCTTCCTCATTTTCCTCGCCGGAATCTTCGCCAAAAAACACCAATGAAGTTAACGATGGCCCAGAAGAAATTCGTCCAAAACGATCTCCCCACAGATGGTTTTGATTCACGTTCTCCATCGCCGCATACAGATTTTGATCCATGGTCCATCCCCAGACCGATCCTCCTTGAAACAGTTCCGTGGATCAAAGAAGATGGCTGGTTTCGTGGCTGAATCTCGATTCCAGTTAATAGCTCAGATAGGGGAGCATTCGATTCGAATGTGCCGTCTTGAAAACTTTGTTCACTGCCAAAGTTTGCCAAAGTTATCAGGAAACGGAGAGAGTTGGGCAGTCGAAGTATGCGACATCGATTTTGCAGTTAGTTTATATTGACTTAACCTGGTAAGGGAAAATAGGAGAGAAAAGAAAGATAGTGAAACAAGGAAATGGGAATTGAGTTGTAATGTAATATAGTGGAGACGACAAATCCTTTGTTCCTTCTTAGCTAATCGTAAAATTGATCCTACAACTATTTGGGTTGGCGTTTTAGGTCCTTTATTATTTGTGGGAGGGATGGAGGGAGTAATTAATTCATGGGATGTATTTAGTCATACAAACTTTTTTTTAACTTAAAGGATAATTATGATTTGATTAAAATATTAGTAAATTAATGTGTTTAGTGAAAAGATTCTTTCCCATGTCTACAAAAATCCGTCGCGCGACCCGTTAGCCAAATCGATTGCTTGTATTGTTTTGGTCAATACATGTCACATTCTTATTATTGCAATGCGGTATAAGAATATAAATTAAAATATCAAAGCAGAATTCGGTAATTGAAAAGGCTAAAAGGTGAAGAAGAAAAACGAATCCAACTCAAACCTTGACCATTTTTTCTTAGTGTTTACTACCACTTCCTTAGTTTTCTTTTATCTATATTTTTCTGGAAATATATTGTGTATTTAAGAAACGCTAGTAAAATGCACGTGCATTGCACGTGATCGTAATTTTTTACTAAATTATTTTTAATATTTGTAATGAACTTGTTAACCTTGCTATATTTCGTTTTTGTATGTCTACACGCTTTTCATCCTATAATTATAACATTTGTAGGTTTATATTGTTCTGAAAATATCGTGAAAATAATTAATATAATCTACCAACGTTGATATTGAAAATAAATTTAAGTTTTGTTATAATCATCTATAGTTTTTTTTTAATAAACCCCCGAGTTATAATTATCTATAGTTAATTATAAAAAGGTTAAAATATAGAATTCATACATTAACTTTGTGCGCACACATATTGTAATAAGTTCTTGAGTTTAAGCCAAGAAATGATATTTCATGATTACGTTTTGGCATGTTTTCAACCTTAAAACTCTATAAATATGCAAGAATCTAATACTTGCATTTTTCATAATATCTCAGCTAATATAATTAACTTAGTGTTTTTTTATCACTGCGCCTAATCTTCTTTTTTTTTTTTTCTTATACGGATGGCCAAGAACGTTGTTCACCAATTTCAGGTAAATACTTCTTCAGCAAATTGGTAGTTTAATATATATATATATATATATTTATATTGTTTTCTCTTTGATATATTTCAATAATATCAATATACACTAACTATTAAAAATACAACATCAATTCACAATTTGTTTGTATAATAATATTAAAACAGGAGAGGAAACATTTTCTTCGGTTGCATTTGGTTTCTCATGATTTTATGGTGGATTACCAGGATGCTTCCCAACTGTGTCTATTGGACAAGCTGTATTCTGATCCTCCGACTGCCCAACTCTCTCCGTTTCCTGATAACTTTGGCACTGAACAAAGTTTTCAAGACGGCACGTTCGAACCGGATGCTCCCCTGTCTGAGCTATTAACTGGAATCGAGATTCAGCCACAAAACCAGCAATCTTCTTCGATCCACGGAACTTCTCCAAGGAGGATCGGTCTGGGGATGGTCCGTCGATCAAAATCTGTATGTGGCGATGGAGAACGTGAATCAAAACCGTCTGTGGAGAGATCATTTTGGACGGATTTCTTCTGGGCCATCGTTAACTTCAGTGGTGTTTTTTGGCGAAGATTCCGGCGAGGAAAATGGGGAAGAGAAGAAGAAAAGAGAAATCAACGAGAAAATCAGGGAGGTGGCCGGGATCAGAAAGGATGAGGATGTTTTTCTTGACGATGAATTTGATCCCAAGGCTTACAATAGGATGAATTACAAATATCAAGAACGCCTCTAAAAACTGGCGTTCTGGAAAGTACTACAATGTAAATTAAAATATCAAAGCAGAATTCGGTAATTGAAAAGGCTAAAATGTGAAGAAGAAAAAAAGAATCCAACTCAAACCTTAACCATATTTTCTTAGTGTTTACTAGCACTTCCTCGATTTGCTTTTATATATATCTTTCTGGAGATATATTGTGTATTTAAGAAACACTAGTAAAATGCACATGCATTGCACGTGAATCGTAATTTTTTACTAAATTCTTTTTAATTTTTGTAATGAACTTGTTAACCTGGATATATTTCATTTTTGTATGTCTACACACTTTTCATCATATCATTATAACATTTTTAGGTTTATATTGTTCAGAAAATATTGTGAAAATAATTAATATAATCTACCAACGTTGATATTGAGAATAAATTTAACTTTTGTTATAATCATATATAGTTTGTTTTTCTTTTTTTTATAAACACCTGAGTTATAATCATCTATAGTTAATTATAAAAAGGTTAGAATATAGAATTCATACATTAACTTTTTGGGTTGACAAATACCATTCGAATTTCTAGCTTCTCATCTGCCTTGTGGAACAAGCGACATAGGACATAGTCTACTTGTCCAGGGCCAGTACCATCAAGATCTGGTTCAGTAGCACGATATTCGTGCATTATCCATTTACGTTCACCTTTACGAGCACGGCCCTTGTGAAAAACAAAAGTCTTCTTCATGCCAATTAAGTGGGTATTAGAATGACCCTTGCGAGACTTTATAAAACTATTCTTGCCTGTGTGTCTTTCCAGTAGCCAGCTTCCGTGGCCCGGTTAGAGCGATGAGGACAGTAAAAGAACCATTCCGGATCATCTGACTTTATCACAGAGAGTGCAGGTAGATCCCATGGCTCCCATTTACAGACATCAACTTCGGGGATGACATCAACTTCAGAATGGCGGCCGTTGATCTTAAACCCTGTAAATTGATCGATCCCATATTACTTCACCATCCACATTAGCGAGCAATAATTTCTCCCTAATTTGAAGCACAGTGAACGGAGTAAAAATAGATAAGGGTAGAAATCAAATCACAGTACTAAAAGCGAAAGAAAAATAAAACTTATCGAAATGAGATGTATTTAAAAAATGCATAATACAAAACACAATAGGATTGGGTGAAAATTTAACACCTTTTCATAATGTAAGATTAGATAAATATTGAGCCCTCATTCTTTTAGTGGGTCAATTTTTTATTCACTTAAAACAATACATATAAAAAGAAAAATATTACAGTGGGTCACTTGATCCACTTAACTCTATTTTGATATGCTCATGTGTGTGAATATTTGTGTCAAAAGTCCAAGTTATCCATGTAAAAATTGCACTCATGGCCTTCTAGAAAATATTTGTATTACCCCTATCATTTTATTCTTAATTAATAGGCTCAAACTTAATAAAATGATGAATGAACTTTTGGAGATGTATGTTCTAATTTAAAACAGATCTTACTTATGAAAGTGACATAAATAATGAATAAATTATTTTCATCGCTATAGATACTTGACTTGTTCACGTCGTTTCAATAAATAAATACTCACAATAAAATGAAGATGATGCATTTTAGATATCTGACCTGTTTTTTCCAATTTTGAATCACGGTCTCTGCGTTAATTAATTTGAGTCCATCTTATAAAACTTGCATAGTATGGTCTATCTATCTAACTCATGTAATTGTGAAACAAATATTATTCCATATAAGTGATAAACAAAAACTGCAAAACCAGAAACAATGAACCACATTTCTTATTATGGATGAACTAGGGTTACAGAAATTGCATTGCGGCTAATGTGTATGAATCATCCTTATATAGATACAAGAATACCCTAGATCATGATACGTGTAACAAGGATATTGGTGTTCATGAATGGACAATATTAACCCTAGCACAGAATGCACAACAGTTGGCTGCATTTGGCTTCTTCTGCATCAACTTTCTTGTTCGGTTCTGGTGCATGACCATGCATGTTGTGCATGGCATGGTTGTGTGTGCTAACATGCCCCCTCAATTGGAGAAAGGATTTGGGAATGACAGAAATTTTATGTCAAAATCTCTCGAACAATTGTCTACTCAATAGCTTTGTAAGAATATCTGCAGTTTGATCAAAATATGGAACATGGTAAACCTTGATCTGATTGTGTCCAATTCTTACTCCGATGAAATGGACATCAAGCTCCAGATGTTTGGTTCTTTGATGATGGACTGGATTATGAGCAATTGTAATTGCACCCTGGTTATCAATCCAGATGGTTGGAATATGAGGCTGAAAAAACTGGATTTCCTTCAACAAGTTTTCTAGTCAGATGATGTCACAAGCTGCATTGGATAAGCTCCTACACTCCGCTTCAGTACTAAATTGGGACACCTTTCCTTACTTCTTTGAACTCCAGCTTATTAAGTTATTACCAAGGAAAACACAAAGCCCAAAAGTTGATTTCCTATCATCCACATCTGATGCCCAGTCTGAGTCGGCAACTTGTAAGTGGAGGGATTTACCAGATGTAAAATTGAGACCATGATGAGTAGTTCCTGCCAGATACCTGATGATCCTCTTAACAGCTCTCTAGTGCAAGTCAGATGGAGCTTGCATAAATTGGCTGACTTTATTCACACTGAATGATATATATGGCCTAGTTACAATAGCATATTGTAATGCCCCAACTATCTGCCTGTAAAGTGTGGGGTTTGACATTGATTGTCCATCAAATTTGGAGAGCAAGGGCTTTGAAATCATTGGTGTGGAAAGGCTTTTACAATCTTTCATTCCAGCTTTGGCTATCAGGTCAATCATGTATTTCTTCTGAGAGAGGAGCAGACCATTGGCATGAGGTATAAACTCAATCCCAAAAAAGTAACTGAAGCTACCAAGATCCTTAAGGGAAAAGAATTGGCTGAGTTTGGAAAGGAGTGAAGTGACTTGGTGAGGGTTATTGCCAGTGATCAGAAGGTCATCAACATAAGACAATATAAAGATGATTGCATTGTTTGATGTTCTGTAATACAGTGAAGGATCATCTTGAGAAAGTTTGAAGCCAAGCTACAAAAGAATACTACCAAGCTTACTGGACCAAGCTCTGGATGATTGTTTTACCTACAAGGGTTTTCTTAACCCGCATACCATTCCAGGAGGTGCATTGTTCTCAAATCCAGGAGGGAATTACATATAGATCTCTGTATCAGTTTCACCATTTAGGAATGCATTATCTATGTTAATTTGTCTTATTGGTCAAGATTTTGAGAAAACAATGTAGAGGACCGTTATGACTGTTGAAGCCTTGATCACAGGGCTGAATGTCTCGTTATAGTCAAAACCTTCTTCTTGAGTATATCATCTAGCAACTAGCCTTGCTTTACACCTGATCAAGGAGACATTTGCATCCTTTTTAGCCTTAAACACCCATTTACAGGTGATCAACTTCTTGTTGAGAGGAAGAGAAGTGATTGTACAGGTGTTATTCTTGATCAAGGCCTCAAACTCCTTGTTCATTGCCTGTTGCCAATGGGGAAACTTCATGTCCTGTGAATGTGTTTTTGGTTCAGCAAAAGGATCCACTTATATGAGATAGGTCTTTGGTTTTCTGATGCCTGCTTTAAGTCTTGTGGTCATTGAGTGTATGTTCCGATCCTGATTTTCTTCCTGCAAAATAGTGTTAGTGGCATTTGATATAGATGAAGAACTATTGTCAATTGGTAAATCAATAATTATTTGACCAATAAAAATTGATGATGTATTTGGAGAGGTGATATGAGTGGGGCCTGAGTTGTCTGAGGGGTTTGAGGATGACTGGGTGTTATTTGAAGAAGATGATGAGGGTGTGTGTTGGATCTGAGGTTGAGGGGGTGGAGGAGGAGAGGGATTATACTTTGAGTCAGAAGTATGTGGTGGATGATTGTTGTTAGGAGTAGGTTGAATGGTTAAAAGTGGTGCTAGAGGTATTGACTCTCTGATATGTGAGTGTGTATGTGTTTTGTCCTGGTGAAAAGGGTATTGAGACTCATCAAAAACCACATGTCTTGTTATGATGATCATATTATCAAGTAGCAGGATTTTGTATCCTTTGTGAGAGGGGATATAGCCAAGGAATGTTCTTTGGGAGCTTCTGAATTGGAGTTTGTTTTTATTGTAGGGTATGAGGTGACGATAGCATAGGCATCCAAAAACTCTAAAGGTTGTGTAGTCAGGTTACTGGCCAAAAAGCGACTGAAAAGGAGTTGTGTGTTTAAATACTTTGGAAGGTGTTCTATTGATGAGGTAGACTTCACTTGTGAATGCATTATCCCAATGCTTGTAGGGGGCTTTTGACTGATATAATAAGGACAAACCAACATCAATAATGTGCTTGTGTTTTCTTTCCACAAGACCATTTTATTGAGGTGTGTAGGGACAGGAAAGTCTATGTATGATGCCATGCTTCTAAAAGAATGATGTGAGGGATTTGAACTCTCCACCCGCATCACTCTGGACAATCTTGATTGGTTTTTGGAACTGAGTTGCTATGAGGGAGTGAAAATGTATGAAAGCATTTGTTGTGTCAGATTTAGACTTGAGCAGATAAAACCAAGTGTACCTGGATTTGTGTTCAATGAAACTGACATAATAATTATATCCATGAAATGATCTTATGGGAGATGGTCTTAATAGATCAGTGTGAATTAGATCAAAAACACCATAGTGATCAGTCATTGAATCAAAGAAAGGTAATTTGTGAGATATGGATTCTAAGCATGTAGAACAAAAAGTAGTGTCTTTATTGTCATAAAAAGGAATATTACAACTTTTAAGGGCCTTTCTTACAACATCCAAAGCAGGATGACCTAGCCTAAAGTGCCAGGTTTTCAAGTCTAATGCATTTTTATTACTAGACATAGAAAAGACAGCTGGATTTTGAGGTTGTTGGACTGGTGATTTGTGATCTTGAATGTTAATGAGGTTGAAATGATAGACACCTCCCTTAAGTAATCCTCTGAGGTGGTTCCCCTGTTGAAAGTTCCTTCACAAGACAAAAATTAGGGTGAAATTCAAAAAAGACATGATTATCTTTAGCAAATTTGGATACACTAATGAGGTTCTTCTTGACATGAGGTATATGTAAGAGCTCCTTCAGGTGGAAAGGGTGGGATGAGGGGTTAGATTGATCAATAACTATAGAATTGCCAATGTGAGCAATAGCCATACCTGAACCATTTGCCACTTGCACTGTCTCATACCCTTGATACTCAGCAGCTAAATTGAGATTATTCATGTCATAAGTGACATGGTTAGTGGCCCCAGAGTCAGGGTACCAGCTTCCTTCAGAGATGGAGTCTTGAGGGCCTATATTTTCAATGTTAATTGAGGGATCGGTTTGATATGAGCTTCCTGAAACCTGAGAAAGAGGCCTGTTGGTGTTGGTTGGTGTGAAATTCATATCCATCCTGTAGTAGCACTTGTATGCTGTGTGGTTGGTATAGTGACAGATTTGGCATCTTGGCCTGTCATCTCTGTATCCATATCTGCCCCCCTCTTCCTCTATTATTTCCATATCTCCCTCTGTCATTGCCTCGAATAGCTCATCCTCTCATGGTGTCTCTTCCTATTGAAGAAAATGGGGTTCTTGGATTGTTACCTTGTGTCAGTAAATTTGTAGAAAAATTGGAGTCTTGACTGGCTATGTGTTTTCCAGTCTGTTTTCAAAGCTCAAGAGGATAGAATGAGCTTTTCTGAGGCTGCAAGGTATGAATCTTGAGGTGATGGACACCACAACCGGATTATATTCTACTCCAAGTTTAAATTTTGTTCTGAGATTTGTTCTCCAGTAGCTGCAATCATGTCACAACAAGACTTTATCTTGTTTATGTAATCTCTCATGGCCAAGGATCCCTTCTTCATAGCTTGCAACTGCATCTTGTAATGCATACCTTTAGCATTGCTTTCATTGGCAAAACTGACTTGCAAGGCTTCCCAGATCTCACTAGCTGTGTTGAGTCCAACTTTTGTGACTAACACACTCTCAGAAAGGGAAGATAATAAACAGGATGCCAGTAATTGATCTTGACGGATCCAGTTGAAACAAGTTGGATTTGTGACATTTTCATCACCTAAATCATTTTGAATAAACTGATCTGGAGCCTTTTGAGTGCCATCAATGAAGCTGGACAGTCCAAAACCTCTGATGGCTGTCATGACTTGCTCTTCATATGAGATAATTGTTATCATTAAGTTTGGTGCTAATCAGTTGACTTTGCATCTGGATGACCGGATCAGGAGTGGTTAAGGTAGGTGCAGCAGGGTTTTGAGACATTTTGTTTAATTAGAAGAGGAAAGACAAATGCATTAAATGAAAAGTTGCATGAAAGAGCTAGATGGACATTAAATGAGGTTATAACGTGACAAAGACGGATCATAATGGGCTCTGGTACCATGTGAAACAAACATTATTCCATATATGTGATAAACAAAAACTGCAAAACCAGAAACCATGAACCACATATATTATTATGGATGAACTAGGGTTACAGAAATTGCATTGCGGCTAATGTGTGTGAATCATCCTTATATAGCTACAAGAATACCCTAGATCATGCTATGTGTAACAAGGATATTAGTGTTCATGAATGGACAATATTAACCCTAGCATAGAATGCACAACAACTTGCTGCATTTTGCTTCTTCTGCATCAGCACACTGCATCAGCATTCTTGTCCGGTTCTGGTGCATGACCATGTATGCTGTGCATGGCATGATTGTGTGTGTTAATAGTAATATCATAACAGTTTCTATATTTATTAAAGTATATAACCCAGAAGATAATAATTGTAATTACATTAAAAGAATTTTTGTTTAATCAGTAAAAATGTTCATTCTCATTAAAGATGAGTCCCTTTATATATTTGGTACTAGAAGAATCCAAATAACAATTACATGTGCTTATTTTCAACCACGAAATGCATTAAGGTTGAAAATTTATGCACACACATATTGTAATAAGTTCTTAAGTTTAAGCCAAGAAATGATATTTCGTGATTAAGTTTTGCCATGTTTTCAACCTCGAAACTTGATACGGACCAAAATGTTCATACGTAATGTTGTTTATTGTATAAGATTATTTGTGGTCAGCGACCTCATTTCTGGGAGAGGGTGTTCCTCCTAGGATATGAGCGAGCTATATTGTATCTTTGTGAAGTGAATGAGCCGGTTTGTATAGAGTAGCGACCTGTAATATGGGGATGATTTCTCATATAGAGTCGTGATCTCTTATGGTTTGAGCTGTACACTTGAGCTCGTTTTGTGGGCTTTATAAATATTCAGCCTGTGGGCTTAAAGTGAGTAATATATATGGTTTTCGGTGGGGTTGTATAAGGGGCCCAGGCCTATTGTATTAAAGAGATTTGTTATGTATGAGAACTTAACATGCGGGGAGATTCTCAATTGTGAGTCGGTTGAAAAGTTATGATATGAATGGAATTACGATTATAGAAGGTAACCCTAGATTGAGGGACACTTCCCCAATCTCTATAAAAGGAGGCGTATGCCCCTCATTATTAATTTAAGTCGATATCGCTATACCGCATTATTGCATATATTGAGAGTATTGAGTGTTTGGTTTTTCGCTTATTAACTTAAGCGTACGAGGGCCTTAACGGGCTCGAAATTCGGCCCGTCTGAGGCGCTGTTTTGCAGGACCAGGGAGGTCGTCAGAAGATTCACCGAAGACTTGTCAGGTCACTGTGACATATTCAGGAGCAGTTTTAGGTCGCTGATCTCTATTTTGAGGTTAGTGCCCCCTTTATTTGGTAGTTCAACTTTTTAAACTTATCAAAACTCTATAAATTTTAAACAATCCAATATTTGCATTTTTCATAATATCTCAGCTAATATAATTAACTAGTGTTGCTTTGCTGCTCTTAATCTTTTTATTTTTTTCTTATGCTGGTGGCCAAGAACGTTTTCAACCAATTTCAGGTAAATACTATGCATTCTTCAGCAAGTTGGTAACTCTAATATAAATATGTATAATGTTTTATCTTTTATATATTTCAATAATATCAATATATACACGGAATATTAGAAGGCAACATCAATTCATAATTTGTATGTATACTATTATTAAAACAGGAGAGGAAATATTTTCTTCGATTGCCAATGAAAATATAAACTACAAATGAAATTCATTACTTTTTAATTGGAGATTCACAGTTTTTTAACAAGATTTTTATTTGTTTAATCGGTGGCCACTACTTTTTAACCGGAAGTTCATTAGTTTTATTTATGGGGTTCATTCCTTTAGGAAATGACTGCGTGCCTTCACGGTACCATGCCTCTCACTCCACGTGCATTTACATCCATCCATCTTTTAGTATTTATAACTTTAAATTGATCCAACGATTGATAATAGGTGAGGAATGGTGTCTTCACGGCACCGTAGAACTTCCCTTACTTTTATAACATGAATTCCTTAATATTTGTAATAGAGATTACATGATTGTTTTTTAATTAGGTCGTAGATACTTTTATTTGTTATTGGAAATTCATTACCCCTTAATTCGTCCCACCTTGTCTCAATATGATAGTCATGTGGTTAATTTCACACAAATTAAAAAATAAATAATTATATAGTTAAATTATTAATTTAGTTAGTATTTTTTTAATTATACCATTCTCGAATTTATTAATATCAATTAACACTTATAGAATTCAGTATTGAAGTTAATATATTTGTTATTGAAATAGTAAAATCTTGCATTATAATTATAAATCTTTCATCCCATTTAATAAGATCGTGTCATATGTATGCATAATAGTTTGAATTAAATAAAGGGTTATGTACCTTTTTTGTTTTATTTTTGATTGTATTTTGATCGGAGAATTAGATAGTTAATTACGGATTTAATTTTGCTTTAGGATATTTTGATTTTGTTCATCGAATTCGGATTTTGCATTTAACCCGCAAGCGTAAAAATCTCTTGTTGCACTGGTTTGGATAACGGGTGGTGTTTACTAAAGAAAAGCTTGATGATAAAAACACATGAATGGGATTATGACAACAAAATTTTTGGTGATGGTGATTAATCAGGCGATGCTCAATACAATTCTATTTTTACTAATAAAGTATCTTATTTTTTATATATATATTTTTAATGTGAGATTTTATATATTTTTCGTTTAAAATAATTAATTATTATACTATTTTTATTTTTCACTCAACGAAATTAAATATACAATTATTTAATGCAGCACGTGGAATAATGTTATTTCTTTAGTAAATCAAAATTAGGTTAACAAAACTAATTTTCCAAATTTTATATGATAAATATATCTAGGTTTAAACTCCATTAGTAGAAATAAAAGTTAGAGGTTTGCGAAAATTTTTGGGCAAAAGTATAAAACAATATAAAATAAATAGAGCTCACTGTAATGTGGCTTATTATTCAATTTGATAAACTATTTTGCAAAATGAGTTTTTGTATTGCCAAATCAAACGTCATGCCAAAAGTTGTTGGGACTATGGGGATGTAAATCCAAAATCGAACATCAATTGTGTTGGGTTATTTTAATTATTTGGGCTAAAACAAATGTTTTATTCGGAGATTCTATGGTGTTATTAATATATTATTATTCATTTAATTATAATTATTTAATCAATTGAGGAGAAACACAGTGAGCCTGATTTATAAATATAAATGAAGGAAGATAGCATGTTTCTCATTTCTTATTTTATTATACCTTTAAAGTTTGACCCAAAATCTTTTTTGGGAGTTGATTCAAAGTAAGTTCGACAGGATCAATACAAGGGTGAGAGAACGATAGCTTTATGCATTGGGTTACACCCAACAAGTTGGTTTTAATAATAATAATAATAATATTATTATTATTATTATTAAAAGCAGCGTAGAATTTTTCATTAATATATATATATATATATATATAGGGTTGGGTTCAAATGAGAACCCAATCTTGATGGTTGAGATCATGACATGTCAGAATGGTAATAATGTAAAAAAATGCATTATTAATTAAAAATGGTATTTTGGACATATATCAACGTTTACGAGCACTAAATTGTTCTTTGGAAAGCACAATAAATTAAGTAAAAAAAACATTACGATTGTATACAAAAAGCATTGCAAATTTCGTCTATAAACTGCAAATTCAAAATTTTGAAATTAAACTCAAATCTTCAACAAACCATAACTTTTTCAAATTTTATTCGTTTTGAATGAAATACATATCAAATTAACCACATTCTCAAGATCTACAATTTAAAATACATATTGCATGTTTTAAAACGTAAAAAAAATATATATATAATTAAAATTAAAAAAACTGGACTGATTTTAGCACTACAGTACTGTGTAAAAAGCACAATGAACCTGGACATATAATTGCACTGTGCAATATTAGATCTACGGCCTGGATTAGTTCCTAGGTTCGCATATATTGACGTGGGATCTATTTGAACCTAATCCTATATATATATATATATATATATATATATATATATATATATATATATATATAAAATGCACTTATTTTTAAAATATATAAGTATAAATAAGAGCTCCGCTTCAACCTATTTTATATTTGTCCTTCTAGCAAATATCTTAAAAATAGAAAGGAAAATTGTATTGTAAGTAAATGATGCGAAAAAAGAAAGAAGGGTTAAATTCCCATATAATTGTGAGAATTTTAAACAAAAAATGGTTTATTCTCATTTTTGATGGGTTTGGTAAAGAGAACAGTCCAGATAAGAATAATAATAATAGATGCGTGTTAGTTTCTTGCAGAAAACAGAATGGCTAAAGCTGACGAATGATGGTTCGAGATTTGTTATGCTCACATGTTTTTATGATCTTGATTTTAAGCAAAGAAACGCTATTTCGGTACGTTGTTGCAATGTGTGCAGCAATTGCTAAAGGCCGAGAACTCTCTATAAATACAAAATCCTAGCTTGCATTTTTCACCATCTCATATAGTTCTTGTGATCGCTTTTGTCTAATTTTGGGGGTTTATAACGGTGCCCAACTATATTTCACCAATTTCAGGTAAATAATATTTGCATTCTTAAGCAAGTTGGAAGTTCTTTTTTTTTTTAACATTTATTTATTTTTTTGACAATTCTTACTGTTACAAATAAAATATTTGTTCTAAACAATAAAAAATATCACTCACACATTCATAAAATTTGAACTCGAGTCTACATAAAAAAGATGCCATTTACTTAACTGGGCTAATAATAATGATTCTCAGCTTTTAGTTGTTAGAACAAAAATATACATATTTTAGTATTTGCAAACGTTAGTTTTCACTAATAATTCAGCTAAGTTTAATCAGAATTTAAAAGTAGGTAAGAGTTGTTTAATTTTTTTTATATATAGTTTATGATTTGACTACATGATTAAAAATTTGGAAATTTTCAATTACTATTATCTTTTAAGTAACATGTCAGATTCGTAGAAAAATCAAAGCCACATGTTTTTCGGTTTTCGAATAATCCGTTTTTCATCCAAATTATAGATGTAAATTATAAAATTACTAAATTAATAGAAATTTTAAATTTTACTTGTTAGTCGATGATTATTAAGATACGAAACTAATAAAAATAATATTTTACTCATTAATTATCAAATATAATGAGTTTTATAGCTAGTTTAATACAGTATCGATTGTAATATCGGTTAGAAACGCCATGTATAGTTCCATATCATTTACGAAAAATAAATAACTTGAATCGCAGGCAAAAATAATGAAGCCAACAACAATTCTGGTGTGGGCCCTGGTTCTCATTCTAATGATCATGACGTCGGCCATGGTGGACCCGCATGAATCGGGTATTAATTGCGACTCGGAATGTAACCGCCGGTGCTCCAAGGCCGGGCGACAAGACCGGTGCCTTAAGTACTGTGGGATATGTTGCAAGCAGTGCAGTTGTGTCCCGTCCGGGACGTACGGTAATAAGGACGAGTGCCCTTGTTATCGTGACATGAAAAACTCCAAGGGTGGACCTAAATGCCCTTGATTTTATAATTATATTTGATCGCCGTTGTTTATTGGTATTAAATATGAGAAATAAGAAATAATTATATGTATGTGTAATATATTATAGAAAGATGCAATTGATTATTATTTGAAATTAAATAAATGGCATCTGTTCTGGAAGTGTGCGATGGAGGGTTACATTACATGATCTATCTTTTTTCTACGGTGCCCGTGAAGGTACCATTCCCCACTTAATTAGAACTCTTAGATCTAAAGTAGTACTCTTAGATCTAAAGTAGTTATAGTAGTCATTTCCTATATTTATATATTAACATCCAAATATTTCAATTTCTCGGGTTTTGGTTTGGGCGAATTATCGCGAGATGTACAAACTTATAGCGACAAATTGGTCACAAAAACATTCCACATTTAAGAGATGGCATAATCGAACTTGCAACCGAAAGCATAATTAATTGTTTTGCCTCAAGGTCTTAAACTAGCACGCTATCATTTTACTTTGTTATTTGTTAACAATGGTCTCAGTATATTTATTATTATTCAATTCATAAATATCAACTAAAATTTAAAAATATCTTTTTCTATATAGTTTGACAATTAAAATATCAATCCCTAAAATAATACATATATAATAAAAGTGGTGTAATTTAATAAATAGATAATATAAAATAATCATAAAGGAATAAGAATTATAAATAGGCAATAACAACCTTTAAAGTACATTATAAAGTACAATAGTAAAGTTTTATTTTGTATAATAATAACTTGAGATAGTTGATTAAATAAATAAAAATTGAGAAAAAATGAATTAGATTTAAAATCAACTTGATAAATTTAAAATAATAAATAGTTATTGTACTTAATTAAAATTAGAATAATTAAAAGAATAAAAATAATCAAAATTATGAATTATCAACGTATTAATTAAATTCGATTTATATTCCCGAATAATCTTCGTAAAGTGTAAATAATGGAAAAATTGAAAGGATGTTATAAATTATGCACGATATAAAACTAAATTTATTTTAGTTGGAGAACGAAATGAGCTCAAATAATGTATGATGGGAAACAAATTCAAGCAATGTATATTGTGTTCCTTTGAATACATGTTGTCATATTTTGATACGCTATGTCCACATTTATAGCAGGGGATTTATTTATTTATTTATTATATTTTTTTTCCAATTGTCTATTGCATTAAAAACATATTTGGAAAGTGCAGACTTTCCTTTTTCCATTTTCCTTCAATGCCCCAGAAAATTCCTATCACCCATCACTCCTTCTCGTCTTCATCCTCGTACGTAGAGCTCATCGATACATACACCAGAAACCGAGCCTTAAACCCAGGCAGATCACTCCACGCTCACCTCATCATCAATTACCTCGCTAATTCTTCCCAGCTCGCTTCAAAACTGATATCCTTCTACACAGCGTGCAAGCAATTCGATGTTGCGCGAAAGGTGTTCGACGAAATTCCCAACTCAAATATACGCGGCTGGGTTGCATTTATCGGATCCTGCGCTCGCAACGGCTATTATCAGGAAGCAATGTCTGCATTTTCGGTCATGCAGAAACAAGGATTCAACCACGACAGAATAGTCCTTCCCAGTGTTCTCAAAGCCTGCGGACACCTCAGCGATCGAAAAACGGGCGAGAAATTACACGCCGTCGTTCTGAAAAACGGGTTCGGATCGGATCCGTTCGTTTCGTGCTCGCTGATCGATATGTACTCGAAATGCTTTGCGGTTGAGAATGCGAAGCTCGTGTTCGATGAAATGCCCGAAAGAGATTTGGTGTCTTTGAACACTATGGTTTCCGGGTTTGTTCACAACAGTTCCGTTAAAGAAGCAATGGGTCTCGTCGAGAAAATGAAGTCATCGGGCTTCCGGCCCGATATTGTGACGTGGAACTCATTGATCTCAGGTTTCTCGCAAGCGAACGACGAATCGATGGTCACCAAAATTTTCGAGATTATGGACGTTAAGCCCGACGTAGTGTCCTTCACCTCGGTAATTTCGGGCTTAATTCAAAATTCTCAAAGCCCAAAAGCGTATAGTGTTTTTCGGAAAATGTTGAGAGTCCGTTTGTCTCCCACATCATCGACTATCAGCAGTTTATTGCCCGGGCCCGCTAATACTGCAAATTTGAGGCGCGGAAAGGAAATTCATGGATATTCTATCATAATCGGATTAAATGACGATATATATGTAAAAAGCGCGCTCATTGACATGTACGCCAAATGCGGATCGATTTCCGAAGCCATGACGATTTTCCGGAAAATGCCGGAAAGAAATACGGTGACATGGAACTCCATGATATTCGGGTACGCGAATCACGGATATTGTAACGAAGCGATCGGGCTTTTCTATAAAATGTTGGAAAAAGACGACAAAAAGCTCGACCACTTGAGTTTCACCGCAGCTCTAACGGCTTGCGCACACGCCGGGACGGTCGATCTCGGCAAGGGTTTGTTCCGGATGATGTGGGAAAAATACCGGATTGAGCCTAGAGTCGAGCATTTTGCGTGCATGGTGGATTTATTGGGACGGGCAGGAAAGGTTGAGGAGGCTTATGGTGTTATTTGTAAAATGCCAGTCGAGCCGGATTTGTTTGTGTGGGGTGCATTGTTGGGTGCATGTAAGCGACATGGGTGTATGGATTTGGCGGAGGTGGCAGCGGGAAAGTTGGCGAAGCTTGAGCCGAGAAGTTCGGGGAGTAGTGTGGCGTTGTTGAGTTTGTATGCGGATTCGAGTAGGTGGGGAAATGTGTTGGAGATGAAACGGACGATGAAGAAAAGGAAATTGAGGAGTTATCCAAGCCGTAGTTGGATTGAAGTTTTATGAAAAATGAGAATCAGTTTATGAAAATGTTGAGTAATTAGTTTGAATTGTTTTGAAATGATATTTTTTGTGCATTGGGTAAAATGTATATATTTATTATGGATTGAAAATAAGACTTATGTAAGGTTGGAAAAGAAATGCATTTTGATGCCCACGAATTACACTTTGATCGAAAAAAAATTTGAAGTTGGAACTCATTTCCAGATTTTTTAGATTGCGAAGTTGAATAATAGGCTTTGAAAAAGAAATCTTGTTGGAATGTTAACTCAAGTACAGACACCAGCAACTATTTTCACAGGCTAGTTTTTATTTTTTTTTTATTTTTTTTTTGTCTTTTTCAGGTTTTACTTTTTTCAAAAAACTTAAGCTCAATGATGTCACATTTTGGGTTAAGTAAACCATGCTTAATTAAAAAATCAGTTTTTTAAGAAAAAACATTACTCCTATTCATTAAAAAAAAAAATCCCCACATTTTGGGTTAAGTAATAAATAACAACATTTGTCTGTTTGATTCAATGTCCAACAGCTATATGCATCTCTTGCTGTTAAAACAAGACACAATACAGCCTTTCAAAATTTTCAACAACAAAAAAAGAAAAAGAAAAAAAGATGCTGAACTTGGACCACGGATGGCTCCAGTATCGACTATCTTGGACGATCAGGCTCCACCCCACTCTTAGTAGCACAGCAAATTTGGATCGGTAATCTTGATACAAAACTTAGAATAGAGTATCTGAAACACAGAACAGTTTAATTAGTAAAATACTCAAAATCAAATTTTTACACAGATAATACAAAAGGAAGGCTCATCTCAAGTAATAAGCCGAGCAGTTTCGACTGATGTGATTGAGAAAGTACAAAATTTATAACAAAGGTAATCCAGGAGTCACCCAGTCTAGTTCGGCAAATGTAATACAAGTTATACAGACTTAAAACATTCAATCGCAAGTCTTTAATCCCAGTCAAGTTCGAAAAATTTAATCCAAGTGGTGGTAAAAAAAATCAGCCCAGCGAGAGGAACTGAAAACAGTCAACATGTATTCACCCCATACATCAGCACTAGATAAATTTGTCGCTAGCTAATCCAATATGCATACCAAGTTCTTCAGGAGGGAAAAAAAAAACATGAATCATTATTCTTTAAAATAACCAATATTAGTTCCAGCAAAAGAACATTCACTGCTAAATCCAAAAATTATTCCATAAATTTTTTTTGAATCCTTGTGAGTAACTAGACAATTATCTAAACAGGCTCCAGTTCTCGACTTCTAGTAAAACATAATTGAAACATGCCATTCTTCCTTTAAATTACCAGAGACAAGAACCTAAACACTCTAGTACTCGTAAAACATGATTTAACAGAATCGTGAGGGTGTGAATAGTTATAATTCTGGGAAAATGTGTAATAATCATTAGTGATATACATAATTTAACATAACATTATCAAACAGGATTCTATACAAAATCTGTTCGTAAAAAACATATTACCTCACATGAAATAACTCCATGTTACTGCTTCTTCTTACTCTTAGCTTTCGAGGGTATTTTCCCATACGCCATAAGCCTAGATTGCGACAGCTTCAGCTCAGCCTGACGACGCCTTCTCTGAACCTTCCTCGACAAACTTCCCGTTTCGCCCTTCGACTCCGACCCCTCCTTCTCCACTGCCTTCCCCTTGTCCTTCCTAACCTCTCCCCACAACCTCTGCTTCAGCTGCACAGTCTTGACACGAGGCACCTTCCATTCTTCCTCCCTATACGGAGCTATCTTCTTCAAAGAAACATACTCGTTCAACTCCTTATCATCCAACATCAAAACATCTTCGGGTCTCAGCCCAAATTTCCTCTTCTTCACCGGCCTGTATTTAAACCTCGTCTTCAAATCCCCAATCGTACCCTCGTAATCCAACTTATAATACTCCTCCAGTAACTCATCTTTTACCGCCTTCGCCACCTCACTAAGTTTACGCTTCCTCTTCCGTTTACCCTCTTTAGCCTCATCGATCACATCAACTTTCTCTTTCAAGATTCTTTCCCGTGTCGACAAAAATCCGTCACGCGACCCGTTCGCCTCGTCCCAACCCTTTTCAAGCCCAAGCAACTCATCTTCCTTGTCGAAATCAGGTTTCTCTTCATCTTCATCGTCATCAGTTCCAAAACCGGGATCGGCATCCTTGGCATCGTAATACCCGTCCCCAAATGCCTCCTTCATTTTCCTATCGTAGGCCTCGGGATCAAATTCATCCTCCAGATCATCATCGTCGAGAAAAACACTCTCATCCTTTCCGATTCCTGCCACCTCCCTGATTTTCTCCAATTTCTCGTTGATTTCTTTCTTCTTCAGGTTTTTCAGTCTCTTGAGCTCCTCCTTACGTTCGAACTCCGCCTGCATCATTCTCTCTTCTTTCCTCTCCCTCTGGGATTTTCTGGCGTTCTCCTTTTTTCTAACGGACCCCTCGATCCTCCTGGAATGGCCCAAAATCCTATCACCCGCGTTCTCCTCGTACCTGAAATTGAAGTCACGCTCGTAATCCTCTTGTCTCTCTATCTCCTCCTCGTCCTCCGAGACCTCAATCTCATCATCTAAGTTATTGTTTTTGCCATCATCAACCCACATTCGACTCCGAAAATAATCCTTCAGAAACTTCGACTCTTCATCCAATTTTTCGTCTTCATCGAAATACTCTTCCAATTTCTCATCGAAATCATCGTCCTTGTCATCTTCATCTTTGCTCGCATTATTCTTCACCGTCAAGAAATCACCTTCCTCGTCATTCTCTTCCTCTGCCACAGCTTCCAGAAACGCTCTCCTATGTTCCTCCTGTTCTTCCGAATAGGTCTTCACATTCTTGTCGCCGGCATCATCTTCGTCGTTGAATTCCGGGCCCAATTCGATTAATTGCTTCGCAATCACAGTTCTCAAATGCATCGGTTTCTTCTTCTCTTCCCCATTTTCCTCGCCGGAATCTTCGCTATCGTCATCGTCCTCGGAATCGAACAATTTCGCGTCCTTGTTGAGTAAAATCGGATCCTGTTTTTTCACCTTGATTAGGGCGTCGAAGAACTTGGAATCGGCTTTCTTACTCGGTTTGGTTAATTCCTCCTCCTCGGAAGATTCAGAATCGGAGTCGACTCGGCCTTGCTTTTTGAGCTCCTCGAATTTTTGCAGCTCCTCACGCTTCTTGTTGAACTCGTACCGTTTGGCGTATTCATGGTTGATTTCGATTTTCGATATGTCGTCGTCTGGAGAGCTACCGTCGTCGTCGAATAAATTCAGGCGACTCATTGCCGGAAGATTGGGACTTTTGCAGTATTACGTCTAAAAACGATTTAGGGGTTATCCCTAGGGTTAGGGTTTGTGCGTACTTATAGAACTGGGCTGAAGCCAAGCCCAGTGATAAAAGACCGGGTTCTGTAGCCCACTGTGGACCCAAAACTTTTTGGGCTAGTGTATATACGGTTCATAATACTTTTATTGTTTTATTAATGGGCTATTAACATTTACCTACTTGTTTTAAGTGCACAAAAATAAGAAATAGATGTAAAAATTATTAACATTTCTTCTTATTTTACATGAAAGACACCCTGTAAATATATGGGTTAGTTAGAGTTGTAAAAAAAAAAAAGTACCTAGAAAATGTAAAACAATTACAGTGAACTAATTTTAATATTTAAAACAAAACAAAAATAGTGAAATGTAATTTTTTGATCATCTGTAATTATAAAATAAAAAATCAACGTGAAGTGTGAATCACAACACATATAATGTGTGATAGAGGGAGAGTATACTTGAAAAGAACAAAAAGAGAAAAAGAAACTTGACTATAAATTACGGAATGAAATACCAAATGCGTGTGTGTGTGAGAGAGAGAGAGTAAATCAACCAAACCAAACGACATGAATGGAAAAGAAAACGACAGCCAAATCAAAGAAATTAGAAAGTCGGCGCCTCCACCGACCAATTATCACGTCCCTTTCTTCTCTCTCTTCATTCTAAACATATTTATTTATACACCTTTTTTTTCTCATCTGGTTTTAATAACTGGGTTATATGTAATATATTCTTCAGTGCATTTGGCTTGTTGTTTAAAAAGATGAATAATTAATCATTTTAAGTTAATTTGTTTTGAGCTGATTATGTAATTCTCTAAATTGGCGCTTGTCTTTTTCCTTTCTTTTTTTAATAAATAATTATTTAATTGGATTATTATGGGTGGTTTAACCGTTGTATCACATACCGAAGAAAATCCTGTTGAGAATGATTTTAATGGCAGTAGGAAAAAGAAGCGTCGGTTTAGAAGAAAAAGATCCAAGCAAAATAATCACTCTCCTTCAGGTAATTTTGAATTAACGTCTAATTTTCTGAGTTTAAAAAAAAAAAAAACTTATTCTTTTTTTATATCCATTTAATTATACCTGGCTGGGTTGAAGTTGAAGAAGCATTATCTGTTGAAGCATTAAAGCACAATGTTCCTTGCTCCGATGTGAAGAATTTGTACACGTGGGCTTTGCTGAAAAAGGAGAAGGTAAGTTTTAATCTCAATTTGTAGTGTTCTAAATATAGTATAAATATTATTAGGCATTAGTTATTTAGGGAATTACTGTTCTAATAAGTATATTATTATTATTATTTTAATCATGTTGATATGTTTTTTTTTGTTTTTGTTTATGTTTTTTTTTTTTTTTTGTTCTTTCCAATAAAATTTATACAACATTGTTTTTATTTTTTTTTCCTATTATTGTAAAGTTTGGTAAATTAATTTTTAATCTACTAATTTATCAAAATCGCCTCCAAGCTCCACTAATCTGCTCAGACCATCTTCTTAACATCTGTCGATTTTATTACAGAGGTTATTTGGTTTGTTTCTTTGTCTTGTCTGCAGATACTGTATTCTGAGGCCAGAGTTTTGGGTCTTGGACCAAAGTTTATGTCCATATATATCCCCAAGCTAGCTGTGAGTATATATATATATATATACACATACATATATATATTCTTGGCTTATGCTCACTTGTTTATTTGTACAGATCCAGCGACATATATACTATGACGAAGTCGAAGGCCTAACGGTAGAGTGGCTCGATGCTACATCGACATTGTTGCTCAGCCAGTCGATGCACGAGCGGCCGGACGAGAAAACCAGCCTGGCCAAATTTAGGCCGCTCGATGAAACTGCAGTGATCGTTAGTCCAATTAATGATATGAAGCTCGGAATGCATCTATTGCCCGGTGATCAGGATGATGGTGTTATTTATAATATCGAACCTTTGTTCTTTCCTCTCACGTTACATCGCTCGTCGATAATCCCGGTCGCTCTGCACGCTATCGGTGGGGGCGGTGGCACCCTCGATATCGTGGCGAGGTTGTACGTCAGTTCGTATTTCCATTAGGGTTTGGATACAAATGGTTCGTCTTATTGGGGCATCGCTTCGAATTAGTGGATGGATATATAACCTTAGTGCGATGTGTGTATATTGACTCGTTTTTAGCCAGTCTACCGGTCGAGCGTCCTCAACATCAAGTTTGCTTAACTTTGTAGTTTGATTATCGGGTTTCGATTTTATCATGATTTTAAAATTTTAATTGTATTCGGTAATATTTATAAATATGATGCTTTTAGATGTGTTACTCAGCAAAAAAATATATTTAATGCATCAAATGCTTCATCACGTTAAAAAAAAAGGTCTACACACTTTACAAATAAGTTCACACCGGCTATTTTAAAAAAACTAATACATTTATAGTAACTTAATACTCGTTAGAGATTTCTAAAAAAAGTTATATATTCGAATATACAAATTAATACATCATATTAACGATTTAGATAATTTATTCTAATAAATAAAATAAAATATCTCTTAATCATTTTGTTATTTAATTTAAAAAGAAAAACATAAAAACACCCTCAAAAAATTTTATTAGTTAATCCCAATTAATAAAAATAAACCAAAAATTTTTAAAATGCATTTTTTTTACTAAATTAACCCCACAAATACCCTATTTTACCTCATATAATATAATAAATAATATAATAATAAAAAGAATAATAATTAAATAAAAGTAAAATATGACATTGTACGCAAATGCAATAAGGTGGCCCATCTTTGGTAGTAACAATCATTATCTTATGGTGCAGGTGTATCATAGTAGTTCAATGCGCACAACACATCATCAACAGCTCCGCTTTCGATGAATACATTAGTGTACATCTCACGATATATTTGCAATTCATCAATAAGGTCTCGTCGCACTTTGCCCCATGAATCCACGCCGAAACCCATTAAATGAGTTGTTGCACGACAACCGCAATGACCATCCCTAGTACATTATTTGTTTCAAGGACGTAATCAAGAAATATGGTAGGAAGTTCATCCGTAAAAAAATCATATGCAGCTGATCTCGTTTTTTTTCGGATAACCGATTGCTTTTATTTTGAAGCAGAAACGAGCATCGCCTTCATAGCAATCGGCCCCCTTAAGTACATACTTTGTTCCATTGGAGAACAACTATCATGAAATGACTCCACGTACTCAAATTTACTCGGGTCACATTTTTGTCAAATTCACATTTTTTGTGCGTCTGCCCTTTGGCCTTCCACGAGGTCGTACAGGGACCTCATGCGAAATCAAAGACATTTTGTCAGGTTTTAAAATTTTTCTCAATCTTTTCAACATTAATAGTTGCTCATATTGATTAACTAAATTAAACTTGTTTAAGTAGTCCGCAATACTATCTTTCACCCGATTTTAAATATCTTTTTCAACACTCGCATCATCCCATTGAGTTGGTTCATGCCTAATTTTTCCCAAAACTTATTTGCACTATCTAATGGAATTGGCATCCCTAATCGCTTGAATTCACTAATCTCGTGTGCACAAGGCAAACCACATGTCTTTTTTAGCAAACAAACACAAAGTAATGAGTCGATACCAATGTCATTTATAACTTTCATTTCATTTACGATTTAACCCAATGCAGCAATAGAAGTCTTACCGCGTAGTATCTTGAATATAGTTGGTTGATAACGATATTGGATTACATGAATACTCTTCTCAAACAAAGGCTTAATTGCATTTTATGAAAGCTCGATAAGAGAATGATTTTCATCCAACATGTCTCAAAATTTTCCATACTCGATCTCAAATGTCTTTCCAACTAGGCATGCACACTCTCCGCCCTAAAAAAGACATTAGAATAAGTAATCAAAATTTAAAAAAATAGTCACAAAATTTTAAAAAATAAATATAAAATATTTTTAAGTACCTATTAATTGTCGTATTGTGAAATGTATAATATTATTTGTCCATACAGAGATAAAGCGATCTTTATATGAATTCACCTATTGATTAATACAATATTGTAATTCTAGTGGATGATTGGAATAGTCAGACAAGTCTCATGAGTTGTTCGTCGAAATCGACTTCGTTATCGGCAAGTATCACTTTATTCCATGAACTATTTTGTGCGAAATATTTTCTTACAATTTGCTATTTTTACCAACGTGCCACGACGTAAAAATGATCTCGCATTTGGAAAAGTAGTCGATACCGCATTAATTAACGTGTTTTCCTTATCAGTGACAATAATTGTTGGCAAACTCGTGAGATTCATTAGCGATTTGAGGATAAAGCATGCTCACATATAATTATTCTCACGCTCACGCTCCATATAAGCGTAAAGCAACCATAAACGCCATATATGTCGACGTCATTCCAATTATCTCTAATAGAAACATTTTATAACGATTCGTCTTGTATGTACATTCCATCAACAAGACAGTGGGAAATGTCTAGTTGTAAATAGTTTTCATTGTTGACACATTCTGAGGATGTCTAGTTTTCAATCCGTACAATATATATTTTGGTCGACTGTTGCTTCTTGCCATGTCAACAACAAATGCATTTCCAGTAGGAGTTAAGCGACCGACATAAGAATGACTTTTAAATTGTTTGGCAAGAGGGTGATCATGCATGTCACATGTTATTTGTAATGACCACTTCTCATTACCGTCAACAAACATTTGAGAGCCGTTTAAAAGGAATGGACATCCGCACTTATTTGTCCTAGTTCACCTCTTTTTTTATTTTTTCCTTCGGTCTCCATCTCTGATTCGTCAAGTTGTGCACTTATTTGTCCCAGTTTACCTCTTTTTTGATTTTTTCCTTCGGTTTCCATCTCTGATTCGTCAGGTTGTGAAATTTGGCCAACCATGCCACAATATTTTTCACTTCGTTCGCATACTAAAATATTATTAATTGACCCTAAAATATTTTAGATAAAAATAATTAAGGTGAAAATACTAAAATAACTTTATCACAATATATAATTAAAATTGAAAAAAATAAAATTTATGCAATTATATATATATATCCGCACCGAGGATTTATTGTTCGTTGTGTCAAAGTATAAAACGAGTGGGGTGGGGACTTGGCACAATTAAAGCGCGGAGAAGAAGAGGCGCGCCATAACCTAGTTCGAAGAAGCTCAAAAATGGCGGCAACAATCGGATGGTATGGCCCACTAATTGATCTCTGCAAAGCCTCTTCTTACATCGGTGATTACGTACAGCTCTTGGTTTTCGTTCACAGATCCACCCCTGTTCAGGTATTCATCTCACCCAATATTTACTCCATCTTGATCAAAGTAGATGATTTGAGTTGTTTCTACTGCTTATTTATTGTCGCGAAGATTTATTTTTATTGTATTATTATCTTCAATTATTTGCATATGAGTAATTATGTGCAGTATAAAATATCGAGAAATGGAGGAGAAGTGGTGAGGATGGACATTTTGGTAGGAGATGAAACGAGGTCGTATTTCCCAGTCACCATTTGGCAAAAACAAATGGGGTCCCAAGTTTCAGCTGGTCATGTTTTTCTGCTCCAAAGTATGTTTTGTTTTTTGGATATTTTTTGATAAATTAAAAAAAAAAAGTGTAATTTTTTAAAATGAATAGAAGTATGTTTAAATTTTTTTTTAATTAATGTCTAAATGTATCAATGGGTGCTTGTTTTCCTAATAATGAATTTAAGCATAAACAGATCTCAAAATTACAAGATTCGGAGATAATGTTGAGGCACGAGCTATCCATTGTTCGTCTCTGCAATGTCTGCTTCAACCACATCACTTTGTTGCGCCCAACGGTATATATAATGCTGATATATATTTTTTTTCAAATTATGAGATATGGTGGATTTTTAATTTTTTATGTATTATGACTACACATGTTTTGCAGCTTACAACGAATAGTTCACCTCATGAAGCATTACTATTATTTTTATTTTCTTATTTAGGTTTAAATGAGGTTATACAAGAGTGTCGTATTGGGATAACAGCAAAGGACAAGCTTCAGAGAGTTGTTGGATGGCTGCAACGAGCTAGACTTGCTCATTGTGGCAGTGTATTAAACTGCGATGAAGTGAGTTCCATCATAGTTTAAACCTTTTTCGTTAACTATCTTCTTAAATCAAGCAATTATATCAAATTTTAGTAGGGGTATTTTCCTTAATATATATGGCTTCATGTTATTCTCAGTGCTAATGTCTACAGAACTTAGGCATAGTACCCTTGAGTGTTTGACATAATTACCAAAAAAAAAAAAGAAGAAGAAGCTAATTTTTAAAATTACAAAAATACCCCTGAGGCTAACTGTAATATTTTTATAAATGAGAAGTTTGAATTTTTTTTTGCTAATGATGGGGTAAATAAAAGTTGGACAAAATAAAATAATGGAGGTATTTTTTGTAAATTTAAAAGTTAGCTGGGATTTTTTGTAACTATGCCAAACCTCTTGGGTACTTTTTGTAATTATCCCTAAAACTTACTATCCTACTCACATTGAGGCTAACTGTAATGTTTTTATAAATGTGAGGGGAGAGGGGGTGACATAAATTACAAAAATATCCCCGAGATTTGATTCAGTGTTCAAAATGAAGGGGCTAATAACTGTAATATCCTTATAAATGTAGGGGTTTGGGGTTGATATGTTTCTTGCTAATGAGGGAGTAAATTTAGGTTAAACCTCAAGGTTACTTTAGGTATTTTGTTCTTGGATTGACGTCGTGTGTGTTCTCAGCACAGGAGCCAACTGAAAGTAAATTGGAAAGTGCACGAAGAGATGCATTCCCAGGATTGCTCCTCGCTATCTGAATTATACAAATGTGATAACAATTGTAAGGCAATTTTTCATGCTTCCATTGGTGAGATATTTTTGCCCATCACTTGGGTCGATCTCGAGGAGAA
Organism: Phtheirospermum japonicum; assembly: GCA_014905375.1. NCBI lineage: Eukaryota > Viridiplantae > Streptophyta > Magnoliopsida > Lamiales > Orobanchaceae > Phtheirospermum > Phtheirospermum japonicum. Next base: position 438,363 of record BMAC01000201.1, read on the forward strand.
CGAAGCTGAGAGGATGTTTGTTAGTCGGAGGCTACATAATCAACGTGACAAGAGTTTGGTTGATGATCTCATTACTATTGGTTGTGAGCATTGTGGTAACCCGGTGAATGTGAGAACTGGGTACGGATAATAATTGAATGCTTTGGTTTTGGATTTTACAAAACTACCCCTGAGGTTTAGCTTAATTACAAAAAGACCCACTTATATTTTAAAATTACAAATCCCCCGACGACATTTTGTTTTTATCTTACAAAATTGCACTCTCAATTTGATATTTGTATTTTTTTTGTAATTAGAGTAAACCTCAAGGGTAGTTTTATAATTATCCATAAAACTTATTAAATGGCAATCTTGATTTTTTGACATGTCAAGTGTGGAGCAAAACACAAATCCTTTATATTGTGGAAAGAGCTCTAATCGTCTCCATGTAGTGGGCAACATATATAGACCCTTCCTGGTACAAGTTTCTCCCTACATATTTGGTTTCTAAATATGATTTAATTTCGTATTTTAAATTTTAATCACCAACCATTCTACTTTTATGAATTATATGTTTTTAATTAGGCTTTCTTCATGCTGCAGTTATATGTGTGGGATGACATTAAATACCTTCCGATTTTAGTCAGTAACAAGGCGGCTGAAAACTTGTTCGGAAACATCTCAGCTCAGAAAGTTTATTCATCCTATAAAGAGAACAATAAGCCAGGTGATAGAAAACCAAATTTCTACAAGATTTGGCTGATTTTATTGGATATGTTGTTTCAGCACGAAAAAAATAGCCCATTGAGGTTTAAAGTAACGGTCGATACGAACAGAGATTGGGATAATGGGAGGCTTGAGGTGGTATCTGTCTCAATTCCTGCTTTTAGAAGAAACCCATCAGCCTAGATTATCAAAATAGCTTTATTTCAGCTATTTTTCTGGAAATTTATGAGGCTTAGTAGATGCCTCAATTGTGTATTTAACTATTTATATTGAATATTTGAGAGCAAAAATCTAATAATCATACATATTTGAGAAACAAGTTTCAATAAATAGATTTCTATGCAAAGTTTCATGAAGCAGCAATCTTGCAACTGAACCGATGAAAAAAAGCTATCACAAATGACCAAATACCATCTGAAATCATCAAAATCAAAATCTTTATTACGATTTTCTAGTATTTTCAAGTTTTTATGGAAAAAAAAGTTTTAAACTTGGTCCTTGACTACATAATTTTGATGTCTGGGCTATGTTAGATATTCTTTAAATTGAGTATTTTTAATTTTTCATCTTTTAAACATATTAAATAATTATTAGTGAATTGCATAATTATTAAATACATAATTAAGGTAATCAAAATCTGACAATATCTCATAAAAAGAGAATCAATCAGTAATGTTCAAACTGTGGCCACCCTGTTAATAAACTTCCACAGATGAACAGTAAATTACTCTAGCATTTTGGAAGAACATATTACAAATAAATTGCATAAAGGGATGGGTTTTTCCTGTACTGTACTGAATTATATTAACAAGCATTCGAACTAGAAATTAAACCGGATCACTAATAGGACGCATAAGAGGCTCTAATCTAAACAGTCTCTCATTGCCGCTAAGCTTCAATTTAATTCAATACCTTCCTGCAGATAAATTTGCTAACCCTGGTGGAGACTACCAACCATGGTATGATTCCAACCTGCACAGGCATTCGACGAACCATTAGTAAACACATCAGTAAAACCTGCGACAGCTAGTAATCAACTGGCCCATAGTTAATTTATGCATTGGCAGTTTTTACCACATTCATAGAGGATAATTTAATACATGAATAATTACAAAAAACCACCCCTAGGGTTTGAGAAATTAAAATATAATAATAAGTTTCAAAATTATAAAAATACGCTTTTAGGTTTGATTGTCTTTAATTTTCCCCCTTCATAAGCAAAAAACATTTCAAAAACTCCCCTTACATTCATAAAAATATTACAATTTCCCCCTTAAGTTTAAGTCAGAGTCGAACCTCAAGGTATCTTTTGTAATTTAGAATTTTATTTTTATTTTTAGTTTGTAATTACTCTAAACCTCGGGTAGTTTAGTAACTATCCCTTTAATAATAAAACCATAAAAAGCCCACTAATTAAGCTCTTTTGAAATTACCCTTTCCACATCATTTTCGACCATCGTGTGAAACATTCAAAAAATACAACACAATATTCTCCATTGATCACAACAGAACTGAGAAATCAAAAAATGTTTGAAGACAGATGATGAAAGGAAAGACGAGTCTTGCCAAGTTGCGAGAAAGCACACAGGTTTAAAATCCTCCAATCAGCTTCTCCTAATATGACTTGGTTCATAAACAGTCATATAAGGCCTATTTTACCAATGTTAAAGCCGAAATCCTGAAATGTCTTATGTTATAACTCAAAACAAACCAGGAAAAGTTGTAAGACATATTAGAAAGACAACTATATTATTTTTTATTCTTAATTTAGACATAAAACCGAGCAAAGAACATGAAATACTACAGGTTTCGGCTACATTACCACAACATTGTCTTTCAAAGATGTTCCTGCTTTCCAAGACAGCAACTTGCCTGCAAATAAAAAAGCTGGTGGTTAATTAACATTATCTGAATTTGAAGCTAGTGGCAACAATCAATTATAGTCTCAATTATGTTGATGGAAAATAAAACCAAGAAAATATCAGGGAACCAAATATACTACCAAAAGGTCGCACAAGTTGATCAGCTATTGTGGCCACAGGTATCTTCCAGTAACATAAGATAAGCACAACATACGTAACCACCTGTGCAAAACAGCCGTGTTAAGTCCACATAAATTTAATAGTCAAATTTGAAATTCTCTAAAACACACAAGTGTTAAATGAATAACCTGTGATATCAGTATGAGCTTCTCGTATGAACCAAATGACATTTTCATGTCCTTTTCGTGCATTTCTTGATCTGCATGGTACATCAGTAACTCAGAAACTCGCATGTGTACATGCAATTTACATTACAGATGCAATGGAGCAAGCATTGAAGGTCTCAATAAGGAAAAATAATAATAATTATTGAAATGTGAATAGAAGATCATAATATGGCCGTAAAATTATCTAAGAAACTTTGTTAAAGAAAATTGATCTAAGAAACCCTATTGAGAAATAAAGCATAAATAAAATATCCTACGTTTTGCAAGTTCCTTCTCCTTCGCAGCTGCCATTCTTCTAAGTTTTGCAGCTTGTGCAAATGTTGAGGGCCTAAAATAGACAATGGAAAATGAGTATGTAACATCATTATTGCAGTACGTAAACAACAATAGCAAAGCCTCATAACAACACGCCCCTGCTTCTCATCTCCAAACATGAGAAATTGGACAAAACCTTGAAACCAAGAAAACACACAAATATTACTAAAATAAGCAATGTTTTAAAACTTGATCTGTTCATGAACCGGAATATAACAGTGCACAAAACATAACTAGCAAAAATAAACCACAAACGGGTAATCTTCCTTGATTTTTTTCTTTGTGTGTGTGTGTTCTATAACACAGGCCATTTCACAGGCCCATTAGGCTATGTTTCAAAACACAGGTTAAAGGACATAATGGAATTAGAATGTTATCCGGAAAAGAAAAGAAAAGCGGTCCCCAAAGTTCATTGGAAAATTCCCGACCAACACAAACTACTTATAGGGGCGTCTATCAATTTGTTCTTTGTAAACTCTTTCGGAATCTAATGGAACATATTTTTCTTTCTATATTCATCTAATTCATTTTGTTTTGAACTCGTGGAGGGAATGAGTTCTTATGCGATCGATATGTCATGACTATCAAGCTAATACGCTATTTTAAATCATAGCCTGCCCGTCAGAAAGTAAGCGTGCGGGTAGAAACTAAAGACATAGACACAAGATAAACCCACATATCATATGAACATTAAGGCTGGTATATATTCGAATATCACATACATTATATATATATATATATATATATATATATATATAATTGCACTCACTGCGTCAAAGAACTAGCCTCCTTCAAAAGGCGCTTGATTTCAGCTCGCAATTGAACATCCTTATCACTCATCGCTCCTTTCTATCCAATTGATCAACCAAAAGGAAAAAAAAAATCATCAGAATATAAATAACAACAATATGCTAATTTCTGAAAATTCAATACATTTTCGTACATCGTGCACACAATATGAAATAATTCGATCACCTCTCAAAACTGGAATAAAACACAAACAATAACCAAAAAACAACACCTTCTTTTTGACCGATTCGATGTATTTGGAGACGAAGTGGAAACAGAATACGAGGATGAAAATGGCTGGAGCGGCCATGGATTTCCCGCGCTCCGTTAAGATTTCTTCCATTACGTCTTTCCTCTGGCTTTCTTCTTCGGATGGGCAACGAGTTTGTATGCAATAACGAAAGGCTCCAAAACGACGTCGTAGCGTGTCAAATTGATCGCAGCAAGGAACTATTGGTAGAGTGCGTGGCGTGGGTGATGAGAATATTTCCTGATTAGAAATTTAAAGCGTTGTCATCACGTCGAAGTCGCATTTCACGCTTCCGCAGTTTTTCAGATTTATTATTTAGATTAATAAAATTATATCTGTGAAAAATGAGTTGTTTTGTTTTGGTTTTTTTTTTTGGTGGGGTGGGGGCACTTTTTTATTTCAAGAAAAAAAAGTAATGAACCATATCACATTAATATTATCATTATAATTTTCCAATTAAAAAATCCATTCACGAGGTAACAAAAGATACATTTTTACATAAATAGCACATTCAATCACATCCTAATTATTACATTTCTAGGGTGGGAAAACCATGCATATCTACTATAATATACTCGTACCAACCCGTGCCCCGTTCAATTTATTAATTGTTATAATTATTAATTAATATTTATATTTTAATATTTATATTAAATTCGTTAATAGTTATATATACATACTTATAAAATTCAAAAGATATCATATTTTCGATTCGTATCTAATCTATATTAATTAATTATTATTAACTCATTTTATATTTTTATGTTTAGATTAATTTTGTTAATAATTATAATTACATATTTTGAAAATTCAAAAGGTGTCAAACTCTCAAACCTTCTCGCATTGAGTTATTGTCTAATAAATATTAATTAATTATTATTATATAATTTTATTTTTTTTATATTTAGATTGAATTCATTACTAATATTTAGTTACATACTCCAATTATTACAAATATATCACAATTTATCTATACAGAATATTTAAATTTTAAAATAAATTATTCAACTTTTATTATAAATACAATCTATTTAATTATTTTCATAAATAAGTTTTTTTTGTAATTAAAATTATTTTATACGTAATTTATCTTTTAATTAAAATAATTAATTTAGATTTTTTTCTACTAATTATATACTATGACTTATTTATATTTTTATATTAGGAGTATAAAAGAAAATTATTGAATTAGACAAAATATAAATATAATAAAAAAGAAAATATTAAATTGGGCAAAATACATTAAAAGGAAAATATTAAATTATATATATATTAGGCTCAAATGACAAATAAGCAACCGAAGCACCAAAATTTTTTATTATCCAAGTAAAGCATACAAAGCACACAATAGATTATGAGAATTTTGCATCAATATACTTGTTTAACACCCGTGTATTACACGAGACTTAAAGATAAATGTAAAAAAATATTTGTAATAATTACTGAATTTTATATCTAAAATAAAAAAAATTAAATTAATGTATTCTCAACTCGTGCCTTGTACATGTCTAATTTATTTGTTAATTATTATAAATATTAAATAATCTTGTATTTGATTTTTAAATTAATTTCATTAATAATCATAGTTACATACTTACAAAAACTCAAAAAGCCTCACATTCTAAACCCGTATCTAATATCTATTTTATTAATTATTATTATTAAATCATTTTTATATATTAATATTTAGAATAAATTCGTTAATAATTATTAGTTACATACTTTGAGATATTCAAAAGATGTCATACTCTCAACCCGTGTCGCATTGTACTGGTGTCTAATCAATGTTTATTAATTATTAGTATATAATTTAATATTTTGATGTTTAAATTGAATACATTACTAATAATTAGTTACATACTTAGATTATTGTAAACAACTCATATTTTACCTATATAGAATATTTGAAACTCCAAAATTAAAATTAACTTAAATTCTATTATCAATAAAATTTATTTAATTATTTTCATAATAAAGTTTTTTTTTTTGTAATTAATATCATTTCAAATGGAGTTTGCCTTTTAATTAAAGTAACTAATTTAGATCTTATCTACTAATTATATATGATTTATTTAAATTTTTATATTAGGAGAATCAAAAGAAAGTATTGAATAAGAATATAATAAAAGAATTAAATTAGGTAACATCCAATAAAAAGAAAAGTATTAAATAGGTAAATATTAAGCTCGGATGACATATAAGCAAACGAAACGCCAAAAAGTTTTATTTGTCAAATAAAACATACGAAGCAAACATATAGATTAAAAAAAAAATTCATTAATATAAAAAAGTGATAAAAATATTACATTAATATATAAAGGTGATATTTCCTCTGTTTGCATCATCGTTTGATGCAAGAGGCAAGACAAGAAACAAAATTTCTAGTTTCATGTATGGGCTTTCTTTCTTTTCTTTCTTTTTTTTTTCTAACTGCTTTAATATGCCAAGGTTACACCGTAATGTCAAATGACAAGCAAACAAAATTGATTTTTTAAACATTTAATCACTGTACATATATTGCAAGAATTTATATTAATTTTGAAAATCTTATAAAGTTAAAGTCTACTAATCAATTTGAGGTGCTTCTATATTTAATATAATATCGTTATTAAGTCAACAAAACAGAATACAAACATATTATACTGATCTTTGTAACCAATCAAAATATGACTACTAGTAATAACCTAGGACCGCGCGCTTTATGCATCTGCATTACCTCTTTTCTGTTAAGGTAGACTTGTTACAAAGCCCAACATAACTCAATTGAAATTTCATCAGAACGTTCACTCCAGACAAAAGTAATAAGAAATTCATGCAAATTCAGTTGAAACAAGTCATAAGAAATTGAACAACTAGATTCAATCCATTTCATATATCAAACGATAACTGGCTTATTGGCTCGGCTTAAAATGTTGCTTAATTAAGGCAACCAACATATAAACAACAAACACAGTTTGCCATAAAGTGCCAACAACGAATATCGTCAAGATTCAAGACCAGTGTCGGCTGCTGCAGCATTTTGTGCTTCCAAGAGCTTCATTTGACGTTCCGCATGTTCTCTCTCGCATGCGGTGATTCCCATGATTATGTCGAGCATCGTCCCCGTCGTGCCAAAGAACACGAGGGGCGCCAAAGATTTACGTTTGATCCCAACCGGGATTGCTATCAAAGCACCAGCTACTGAGAAAACCCATGTTCCCAAAGCACTGAAAATAATATTCGCAGTACAAAAAAAAAAAAAAAAAAAAATCAGGATAGAGCCAAAAAAAAAAAAAAAGAACTGCCAAAATTATAAATAAACCCTTCACATATTTTTTTTTTTTCAAATTACAAATTATACCTATTAATGGAGTAATTTGTTTAACTAATACAAATCTCAAGGGGCCATTTGTAATACCTCAAGAGGAATTTTGTAGTTTTGAAAGTTAACATGATTCGTTTTTCTTTTGTTTTTAGGGTTAACCACGAAACGTACCCCGAGGTTTGACCCAATTACCAAAAAAAAAAAAAAAAACCAGTTAACTCTCAAATTACAAAATTACCCATGAAATTTGATTTTGTCTTACATTTACCCCTTCATAAGCAAAAATCATTTCAAAAAACCCCATCACATTTATAATCCACGAAGCTATTAAAACACCGGCTACCGAGAAAACCCAAGTTCCCAAAGCACTGAAAAAATATTCGCTGTACAAAGAAATTTTCAGGGCAGAGCAAGAAAACTTCCAAACTATTAACAGAGTAATTTGTATACAAGTGTCTAGCTAATACAAATCTCAAGGAGAATTTTGTAATTTTGAAAATGAACATGATTTTTCTTTTTTTAGAGTAAACCACAAAAGTACTCCCGAGGATTGACCCAATTACAAAATTACCCCTAAAATTTTATATTGTCTTACATTTACCCCTCATAAGCAAAAAAAAAATTCAAAAAACCCTTCACGCTCATAAAATTATTACAACTAACCCCTTAATTTTAACACTGAATCAAACCACCTCAGGGGAATTTCTTGTGATTTCACATATTAGCTTGGGGTTTTGTAGTTCAGTCAAATCTCAAGGGTAAGTTTTGTAATTATCCCTTTTATGTATATATTTAAAATTGGGCTAAATCTCGAGATAGGTTTTTGAGAACTTGAATCATGTTAGGATAGAGCAAAAAGTTCACGTTTCAAATAAAAACACTTTTACCAGATACTCAATTCCAACTGTCACTAACAGAGATATGCAAATGTCAAAATCCAACAAGAAAATGAAAAACTGAAATAATATTATTAGAAACTCATTATGAAGCTTCGTTGATCTGCCTATTCCAACATGAAATCGAGGAGTGACTCAACTGATCCTACTAAACATAGCTGCTATGACTCGAACTAATGCCTTTAGGTTTGTTCTTATCCCGTTCTCTTTCAAGTGTTGAGTAATTGATACACAGTGGATCCAAATTTCATTAAAACAAAATCTAAGTAATTCGTCTCGAATAAATATAACAAAAAAAAAAAAAAAAAAAAAAAAAACAGAGGGATCAACAAAATGCATACTTTGAAACAGAGCATTCTTCCAGATGTTTCACTTCCTCTTTCCCAGCCATCTACAATTCTGATTTTCTTAAATTTCTTCAATCCAACTGAAGCTGTTGAACACATCAAAAACATACAACATCATAGCCAATCTACTAAATAATAAGCAGTGACAAATCATAAAATGTTGTAAGCAATACACAAAACCCACATACCAAAACGTGCAATTCGAAATTTCTTTATAAATCATGAATCATTTGGGGAACCAAAAAAAAAAGGAAAGCGCACCTTACTGAGAGGAAAAAGTGGCCCTTCAACGACGTCGTAAATAGAGTAATACTTTCCGAGGCTTCAATCAGGCTTGAATGTGTCTAGGAACTAGGCTTTATTTTGGCCTAAGAGTAGTTGGGCTTACAAATGAACTGGGCCTAAATGGACCTTATTTAAAAAGGAAATAAACGGGTTAGTCGGAACTGAGACGCTACAGCGACATTGACAAATAACACCCAGTTGACAGAGATGAGGGGAGTAGGCGGGCCCTTATTGTGCATCAGCGATCTGCTAAGTGACGTCAGAGAAGAGAATTCCGGCGTGTCCCAGGACCACGCGCCGCCGCACGACGCCGCCGACGTTGCTAAACTTCCGGCATCCGATCTCCCCAAGCTCTTCCAGGTAACATCTCTCCGGCCAACTCCTCGAGTTTTTGACCTTTTTTCCGTTTCCGTGTTATTATTGTGTTTGATTTCACGAAATTTGTTCTAGATTTTGAAGCTCGTAGTTTTAATCCATGGCTTGAGTTTCTGTGGTATAATTATGATCAAAATGCTGGATCAGTACCAAAATTGATTAGGTTTGTGAGGAGAAAGTATTAATTGAAACAATTAGGTTTGGAATTTGATCCTTGTGTATACATTTGTTTCCAAGGAATGATTAATTTGAGAACCCTTGATTTACTTCTTTTTTTCATGCGCAATTAACAATTATCCACAATATTATCTGAGGCTAATTCTAATCGGTTCAGCTAATTAATTGGTGGTTTGCCTTTTGTAGGAAAACTTCAACGAGCTGAAAGGGGCACTTGAAGGTGCAGATCACTCTTGGACAGCTCTTACACTTAAGGTATAATATCTTGCTCTCAGTTTAGATATATCGAATGATCATTGGTTGTCGAGTATTTGCTTTTATGTATTTCAAAATGTTTTGAATGTTATTGCATGTTTGATTTGGTAATGCTTTTTTTTTTTCTTTCTATTAACTGTATTCTAGCTATGTTCTGCACTGGAAACTGCGAACAAATTGGTCGACTCGACTAATTCTCATGCCGCCTCGCTGGCGGAAAAAGTTGAGAATCTCGAACAAAGTGTCGGTCGAAGAGACTCTGCCATAACAGCAGCCAAAATCATCTAAGGTTCTGTTAAATCGCAAGAAGACATTACGTTTGATGATCCCATGTAAAATTGGCACATGCCTATTAACGGTCAACTCACAATATCTCATCATCTAGTTTGTTTGTTTTTAAATAGTAAGAATCATGACAATGATGTACTACTTACGATAATTAATAGTTGTATGAGAATCAAAAATGTTCGATAATGATGAATTATTCACATCTAATGTTAGCTCTTGGTTCTTAGGCTGGCTCTCTGCAAGCCTTTTTTTAGCCCACTCTCGTAGTTTTTTCCCCCGAGCTGCTCAAGGTATGTAAGCAAAAAAAAAAAAAAAAAAAAAAAATCGAAATATGGTTCTGTTTTACAAATTGCACATCCTAAATGTAAAAGAAACACAAAACTAAGAGGATATGTAGGCAACTCAATATTACTATTAAGTTCAAGCATTTTTTATTTTTTTTGGTTCTTTTAATTTAGTTATTAAATAATTTATAAATATTTAGTAATATTGTGTTAAGGAAATACAAAAAGAATTAAAAAGAAGTCGGAAATAAGGTTAGGGTCGACAGCGTGGACAGGTGGTTCTGACCTGATGAAGGTTGGAACTTGGAACTGTTGACCAGACCCAAATCACTCCACACTTATCATTTTTTATTTCATTTTTATCTCCAAATGTTGGAAATTACAATTACCTGCAGCCTGTTTTAATATAGTATTGTTATTTGCCCTTTGATTCTGTTTCGTGAATTAAATGTGATGTTTCTCAGTTGCCATGTGATACTGTTTGTGAATATAAAGACTTGCATGTCATTCAGTAATTGCATTAATTATTCACGAAAAAACATACTTTTTTTAATTTCCAATTTTCCATCGTCTTGAAGCAGACCAGCTTATATTTACATGTAGTATGTATTAGTCATAGCTTGAAAAAGCGCCAAACTGATCATAACCTAAATTACATGAAAAACATGGAGATGGTAATTAGTGTAGGAAATGGCTACAAGCCCGGGGAAGATGATGAAGCAGCTGTTATTGCCTTAGCTGCATGTACGTCTCATATCTTCCCAAAGGCTTTGAAAGCCGCCATGCAACTTGACCTATTCGAGATCGTAGCTAGGGCCGGTGATGGGGCCCACCTTTCGCCTTCTGATATCGCGTCCCAACTTCCGACCAGAAACAATAGGACAGTGGTTGTGCTTGAGTCCTTGCTTCGTCTGTTGGCCACTCACTCTCTGCTTACTTGTTCTGCATTCAAGCTTGCAAATGGGTCGATTGAAAGGCGCTACGGGCTTGCACCGGCTGGCCGATTTTTCATCGGGGATGAGAATGGAGCATCCTTGGCTCCGTATTATGCATTCGTCAGTAAAGAAGGACCGGTGCAGCTTAGGTATGTTTTTTTTTTTTTAATATTTTTTCCATTAATTTAGATTTTGTTCTTACACAAATTCAGGTCCGACGCCCAATGGTAGATTTTGAATGCCTATATAGGTGATTGAAAAATCTACCAAAATTAGGGCCAGATGCGAAATTCATCGAAATCCTCAATTGTTTTTTAAATATAGATATTGCTTATTATGCATAATATATTATAACTTGCCTAAATTACAAATGATGGCATAGAATTACTTTTATATATCATACAAATATGGAAAAGTTATTCAATGTTAAAAACAAAAAAAAAACAGTGATGCACTAATTAACGAGTTAACACACGAATTTGAAAAATTAATAGGGTAATTTAATTATTTTCCCATTTAGTAACCAAACTTTGGCCGGAATATTTTGTCTTTTCTATTTGAAGACTTTTTCCTTTTTATATATACACGCACAGTTACAAAGATGCAGTTCTTGAAGGAGGTAAGATATTTGAGAGAATTCATGGGAAATCTTATTACGGATCCATGGCATCGGATCTTGAATCGGGTAAGATATTTAACGATGCCATGGGAGCTCACTCTACCATACTAATGAAAAAGGTTGTCAAAATATATGATGGTTTCAAGGGTTTGAGTTCGTTAGTGAATGTCGGTGGTGGTAACGGTTCCACTCTTGATATAATCATCTCCAACGATCCTTCCATCCGCGGCATCAACTTTGATTTGCCGCAGGTTGTACAAACTGCCCCATCTTTCAAAGGTAATTAAGTTCAATAAATATGTATATTTTCATAGAATTGTTAATCAACGCTCGCAAAGTGTATAAATGAGTCGTATCCTTTTAGGTATAGAGCACACTGGTGGAGATATGTTTCTTGAAGTACCGAAAGGAGATGCCATTTTATTGAAGGTAATTAACCACAACATAATTTTTATGGGTTTAAAATTATTGGTATTACTAAAATTAACTTTGCTATATTCTTGTAAAAGTTTGTACTGCACAACTGGGGTGATGACCAATGTGCAAAACTTTTGAAGAACTGTTACGAAGCATTGGCAAACAAAGGAAAGGTGATTGTTATGGACTATATTCTTCCAAACACGCCCCAAACTGATGTTCATGCAAAGTATGCATCGCAAATGGACATGGTTATGTCGGCTTTGCTAGAAGGAAAGGAAAGGACAGAGGATGAGTTTGAAGCAATGGCAAAGGAAGCTGGTTTTGCTGAGTTTAAGGTTGTTTGTTATGTGTACGGGATGTGGATTATGGAATTTGTTAAGCTAGTTTAAGGTGTAATTTGGGTTTTATCCCAATTAAATTTGATTGGTTGAACTTTGTTTATTAATGTTAATATTTTAGTACGACTATATTCCATATTATAATGAATTCCTTACATGTGACATGTTAATACTCCAAAATAGAAGATGAAAACTAAATTTTATAGAGGATCTAATGGTATACATTGGAAAATCACATAATACATAAATATACATGCACCATATAACAACTAAAAATACATATAATGCACCATGCCAGGTGCACCATGCATGAAATTGATAACTGAAATATGAGAGATAAATTACAGCATCACGTTGTGGAGGGGAACAATAGACTTTGCACGCATGGAGCCAATCTACGCATTGAAGTCGTCTCTTCAAACTGCCGAAACGTTTTCTCGCAAGGGCTATAGACCACGCACCTCGCACCGCCATCCAATTGTATCACAACATTATCATTTTCCTCGACGATACATATAGGTGTGAACCTCCACATCGGCCTCAACCTCTGCACATTCTCGATGACCATCAACTCCTTCCAACAACAACTCGCGCCCTTTTCCTTTATCCATATACGAACACGGTCCCCGGTTTCAACATACAAACAAAGACAGCCTCTCAGACAAACCAAGTGAAACACGTCGCCCCCCTTCACGTGCTCCGGCTTACCCAACGTCTTGAAATCGTTGTGGTCCCGGTCGAAATATACGATTTCTCGACTCACGGCCCAATAGACAACTCCATCAGCAAAAACCCCCGGATTCGGGGACAGTCCGACTAGACTGAAGGGGAATGTCATCTCCTCCGACCACGACTCGCTCCTGCACGAATAAACCGCGTAGTGGCCTTCGTCAAAAACGACGACCTTGAAATTGTCCATGGTAACCGGATCGTAACAAACCCCGAACTTTAACGGCCGGTGAAACTTGTAGGGTAAAATGGCTTGGTTCCGGGTGGATGGGTTCCACAGGATGTGTTTCCCGGCAAAGTCGGACAAGAGCAACACGCCGTCGCAGGTGCACTCGACAGCTTCCCAGCACCACCATGCGCCACCTGGCACTTCCAGATTCGCTTCCAATTGTATTTTCCCATCCCCCAGCCTGACCAGAGAAAACTGTTGGCAGATATAACTGTAATCTGCGCCAATCCGGTGTTCGATTTCATTCCGCACGAAGAGATTGTGCGAGCCGGGGAGGAGCTTGGATCGGTGGAGATGCATTCGGAGGAATTGAGGATCGGAGAGGGTGGATTTCCATGACTTGGAGACGGATCTGAATCTAAGCAGGGACTTGATGGGTAATCTCAACTGGATATTTTGCAGGATATCATCTGGCAGGTTTGCCATGGCAGGAGGATATTAACTGGATAATGAATTAACTTGCTGCAGGTGGTTCAAGTAGGAATAGGTTGCCACGGACGGCGATAAGATTATGAGATGACAAAACAAACAAACAAAAAGGGAATTCAATAAGAAATAGCAAAAACTTGATCAAACCCCAGAAAATTATACAAACTTCACACTAATTAGGTCATTTTACCTCAAGGGAACAAAATCAATCCTTTATCCTCAAGGTTCAAACCCCATGTGTTTGCTTTGGGTGAGAGGAGTGATACGAGAAAGCTTGACCTAATGGAGTTTAGTTGGTAACCAGTCAGTCACATATCCATTTGAGAGAAAAAAAGGAAGAACAAAAACTCTCTTTCCTCTAACTAATGTCGGATAGTGGATAGGAAAAGAGAGTGGCGAGGGTGTCTTATCAAATACGGAGTATTATAGTTGTATAATACCCGTGCAATTCGTAAAATTGAAAAATAAATAAATAAAGTAACATTTTGCGTAATTCACCTAATAGTAAGTATTTATAAATTATAATGGTTGGGCTTGTGGGCTTCACTAAATGGGTCGATATAAGTCAATAGAAGTCAAAAAGGATAAGGTTAATTTTATTCGCGACTGAAATTAATATAGCTATTCGCACATTTTAAAACTTTATTTATATTTATATAATTTTAATACTCTTATTGTATCAATCATTAAACACACTTAAAAAAAATCAAAAATATCACACACACCCTTTTAAAACAAAACATGAAATTTAACACTTCAACATTATTCACACTAAAAAGAACTTCAACCGCGCTTATTTTCTCTATGCCAAACCCTAATATTCAAATGTAAGTAAATAATCAACAACTGATAATAAACAAAAATGAGAATAACCAACATAAGTATTTAATTTCCGTGTTGTCTGCTTAAACTTTATTTTCACATCCGTATTGTTAAGTTTGGTTCGAATTTTGGGAAAAAACAAGTCTCGCCCCGTTTGGCCGATATAGAAGAAATTTCGACCACAACTAGCCAAAATAATCAACAAAATCTTGTTGCTGGTGGTCGAAATTTGTTCAAAATTTCAACCATTGGTTATTACATCGTTTTTATAGAAATCGATGTGTAAATTGATTTTCTACATCGGTTTCTATGAAACCAATATAGCAAAGTAGTAAAAAAAAATACTTTCTACGGCCATTTACCGAAAAATTGACATTTGTTCAATAGATCAGGGTTGAAATCTTGAACAAATTTTGCCCAATATTAGTCGATTTATCTACGAAATTCAAACTCAAAATATCACATATCAACCTTTATTTTTTGTGTTAATAACAACATAAACTCCAATTAAAAATAATGTAATTCAAGAAAACTGCAAAAATGGAAGAAACAAACATATTTATGCCTGACATGGCATCAGCGATAGGTGGTCGACGAAGCTGACGACTTTCGATGAACAGCGTTTGGAATGGCTTCGAGATTTCGTGGTCTGAATGCCGAAAAACTAGACTGTTCGATGCTCTCTCTCTCTCAAAATGAGTGCATACTATAAGATTGAACTATTACATGGGTCTATAATTATAAGTTACAATGTTATAACTCCATCTGTTTTTTATAAAGTGTTATTTTAGAATTTATATTAAAAATGAACAAACATATACATTTGACTAATGCACGCCCTTAATCAATTAATAATATTCCTAATTAAATTATCTTACCTCTTTACTCATAATTATCTTATCACTATAAATTTATTTTGTTTCTCTAAATAAGTGGAATAAAGTTGTAAATAATAGATACAAAGTTGTAAAATGATAATTAATTTGAAACAACATTTAACTTAAAAAAAGTATGACATTTAACCGCAGAATTATGCATATTATTTCAAAAAGTACGACTGCCTAACGGAAGCATTTCATACACCTAGTGTATAGTAGTTTTTGTGTATAACAACCAAGAATACAATTTTATCCAGATATAGTTATGTAAATCTAAAATTGGTAGAATATTGATGTGGACCAAAATATTCGTACGTAATATTATGTGATATATGTGGGTATTTGTGGAAGGCGACCTCATTTCTAGGAGAGGGTGTGCCTCCTGGAAAATGGGCGAGCTGTATTATGTCTTTGAGAGGCGAACGAGCCGAAGGCTGTTCCTCAATATTATGCCTTTGAGAGGTGAACGAGCCGAAGGCTGTTCCTCAAAAGTGGGCGAGCTGATGTATCTAGAGTAGCAACCTGTAGTATGAGAATGAGTTCTCATATAGGGTCGTGATCTCTGGTGGGTTGGGTTGAGTATTTGAGCCTGATTGAGAGTTTAATATGTATGTGAGCCTGGTGGGCTATATGCCCAAACTTATTTCGGTAATATATATTAAGAAGTTTCATGTTTATGGAAACTTATCATATGGGAAGAGTCCCAATTGAAAGTCGGTGAAAGAGTCACGGTATGAATGGAATTCTGGTTATGAAAGGTAACCCTAGATAGTGGAGGATTTCTCCTATCTCTATAAAAGAAGGCTTTTGTCTCTTATGTTGTATTCATTATCATACTATTATTGTGATTTCACCGCATTATTGAGAGAGAGGAGTGTGTTTTTCGCTTATTAACTTAAGCGTCGGGGGGTCTTAACGGGCTCGAAATCCGGCCCGTTCTAGGCGTTGTTTTGCAGGATCGGTGAGGTCGCTGAGACGATTGCGGAAGATCTTGGAGGTCGCTGAGACATATTTCAACATCGATTCAGGTCGCTGATCTCTTTTTGAGGTTAGTGCCCCCTTTATTTGGTGGTTCAACTTTTTGGACTTATCAAATTGGTGTCGTCTGTGGGAAAGAGGGACATCGAGTCCTTGAGAGAAAGGCATGAGAAATTTCGCAGACAAAACATGAAGGATAACAACATAGTTCCAAGAACCTTACTGTATGGTTCTCTATCGAATAACAAGAAGAACAGAAAGAATAGACTGGCGGACGTTAATGAGAAAGACGAAGCAAGGGATGGAAAAACGCCTCCTCAAGCGGATCCAGTTGTCCAGGGCGTCGGTAGTACACCACCGCCTTCCCCCAGGAGGCGTGAGGGGAAGGGATTGACGAAAAACGTAGAGATGAAAACGCCGGAAGCTGAGGCGCAAAAGGCGATCCGTGTGGAGGGTAAAGAAGGAGAAGATTTACTGAAGGACAAACCCTGTCAGAGTAAAAAAAGATTTTTGGAGGGACTCATGGACTTCGTGCCGCTAGAGAAACAGGAGGAGTTACGCAGGTACTTAGCAAGCGAGCTGAGTACGGGGAAGGAAAAAGGCGGTAGATCTCATAGCGAGAAGGAGGAGGAGTCAGCGATTAAAAGAGTAGAGCGAGGCGAGAAATCTACGTCGAAAAGATTATCTCGCAAAAGGGGGCGGAGTACGCGGATAAAGGAGGATGTTTCGAGTTCAACCTCGTCTGTAGGTTCTCATGCTCGTAGACGACGAGCGAAAGGACGGAAGGTAAGGCGAAGTCATTACAGGAGAAGTAGTCGACGACATTATAGATATAGTAGTGATAGCGAGACCCCGACCTCTGATACGGAGGGTGAGTCTCAGGTGAGAACTAAGAAGAGCGGTAATGTGTCCAAAGAAGGAAAAGGAGAGAGCGAGATGGACCACATAATAAAGCCTTTAGAGAGCTGCAGGAGGCCATGCTGAAATTACAGAGACGAGTGGATGGAGATAGGCTGGAAGGAGAAGAAGGACATCCTTTCTCGGAGGATATGATGCATGTGGAAATGCCTAAGAATTATAAGGCATTGGATTTGCAGTATAGGGGGTTAACGGATCCAGTTGAGCACCTACAACTCTTTGAAAATGCGAGAATGCTACACAGCTACACGGATGCCGTGGCATGCCGGGCTTTTATATCCACCCTGAGGGGGATCGCGCAAAATTGGTTCTATCAACTCCCGCAGGGGAAAATTACCAGTTATTCAGTGTTGCGAGCTGCCTTTTTGAAGCAATTCTCCAGTGCTCGACAGGGTGCGAGGACGGCGCAGTCACTCTTTACCATGGTACAGCGACCTGACGAGACGCTCAAACAATATATCAATAGATTCACCAGTGCTACATTGGGGGTGCCCACTGCCACTGACGAGATGAAGGCTGGAGCTTTACGTCAAGGACTGAGGAGAGAGGACTTGCGCAAATCATTAGTGAAAAAAGAGGCGCGAACGTATGATGATGTCCTGGCAAGATGTCATAAATACATATAGGTGGAGGAGGTTGAAGAGGAACATAGAGTGCGTTTTGGCAGGTCGGATACGGAGGCGCGAGAAGTTATCCCGAGGAGAGAAGCAATAAGAGAATCAAGGAGGGGAGTGCGCGGGCAAAGCGCACTTGGCTTCGAGTGCAGGGGTTAGTGCGAGGCAGGAGGCGAGCGCGCGCGATTGGAAACAAGAAGACTTCACACCATTAATGTATCCGCGGGCTAAGGTGTTCAGTATTATGGAGCGTTCTGTGCCTGGTGCCATACAGTGGCCAGAGGATCGCACACCTATCCCCACTCACCCAAAGACTGCCTCCTTCTGTCGATTTCACAATAATTACGGGCATTACACTGAGAAGTGTAGGCACCTCAAAGAAGAAATAGAAAGATTGATAAAGGCAAGGCATTTGAAGGAAGTGATCTATAAAGAGAGGGAGCCGCGCGAACAAGGGCAGGCGTTACCTCCCCCACCGCCGAGAAGCCCGCCTCAGCAGCAGGTCGCGAGGCAAGGACGGCAAGGAAATCAGAGACAGGAAGGGCCGCAGAGAAATAGAGGAAGAATAAACATAATTTCCGGAGGGCCAACGGATGGGGACTCCAACAATGCGAGAAAATGGCATGTTAAGTCAGCTCGTTTGGGCGTGAGTGAGGTCGCTAGTGTGAGCAGGCAGCCTCAAGTCGCAGGGCCAGTCATTTCATTTGGCCCCGATGAGAGGCGCGGGCTACAGGAAGATCATAATGATGCATTAGTGGTAGAGGCAGAGATTGAGGGTTATGAGGTCAGCAGGATATTTGTAGATAGTCGAAGCTCGGTGAACATTATATATACAGACTGCCTTGATCGGATGGAAATAGATAGAAGAGTGAGGTCGGTGAACACGCCCATATATGCTTTTAATGGGGCGCAGGTGAACACGGAAGGCGAACTGACGTTGCAAGTGGCGTTGGGAAGAGATGAGTCGAGAGTCGAGAAGAGCTTAAAGTCTCTAATCATCCAGGGGAGGTCGGCCTACAACGTGATACTGGGACGACCTGCCCTTAATGCGTTTCAGGCAGTAACATCGACTTATCACATGAGTATCAAGTACCCAGTTGGCAATGGAGTGGGCGAGGTTATTGCAGAGCAACAGGTCGCCAGGTCGTGTTATCAGATGGCGGTCAGGAAAGGGTTGATGGAGAATAAGCGAGAGAGAAGTAATGATCAACCGGAAGGGGTGCACAACCCCAAGAAAATGAAAGAACAGGAGAATTCGATTCAGCCGAACGAGGAGTTAATGGAGATTTCCCTGGAAGAAGAACATCCGGAGTATACCACGATGATAGGTACCCAAATACCTGAGGCGTTGAAGAACGAGTTGATAGAGTTGTTGAGAGAATTTCGGGATATTTTTGCGTTCAGTGATGAAGAGTTGGCGGGTGTTTCACCAGAGGTCGCGCAGCACCATTTGAATGCGGACCCAGAGGCGAAGTTGGTAAAACAAAAGAGAAGGCACTTTGGGCCGGAACTGGATAAGGTGATTGAAGGAGAGGTGCAGAAATTGTTGAAAGCGGGCCATATAAGAGAGATTCAGTTCCCGAAGTACTTGTCCAATGTTGTGATGGTACCAAAACCAGCTCAGAAATGGAGGATGTGCGTGGATTTTCGTGACTTGAATAAGGCATGTCCTAAGGATCATTATCCTTTGCCGCGGATTGATCAGTTGGTGGACTCTACCTCGGGGTGCGAGCTGTTGAGTATGATGGACGCTTCGCAGGGATATCACCAAATACCCTTGGCGAAGGAAGATCAGCCCAAAGTAAGTTTTGTTACTTCTACAGGTACTTATTGTTTCGTCTCCATGCCCTTCGGATTGAAGAATGCAGGTGCGACCTATCAACGGTTGGTGGATCGCATGTTTAAGGATCTGCTGGGGTCCACCATGGAAGTTTATGTAGATGATATGTTGGTGAAGAGCAAAAAAGCAGATTCCCATGTTGAAGATTTGAAGAAGACTTTCGTTATCCTAAGACAGTATGAGATGAAACTTAATCCGAAGAAGTGTGCGTTTGAGGTGCGATCAGGGAAATTTTTGGGTTACATGGTGACGGAGCGAGGAATCGAGGTGAACCCTGAGAAGGTGCGAGCTGTTTTAGAGATGTCGCACCCTCGCACAGTGCGGGATGTGCAAATACTTACGGGGCGCATCGCAGGTCTTAGTCGTTTTATCTCCAGGTCGGCGGAGCGAGGTGTCCCCTTCTTTAAGACGCTAAGAAAGGGGTCCAAGTTCGAGTGGACACAGGAGGCTGCAAGTGCCTTTGACGAGCTGAAAAAGTACTTGGCAGAGATACCACTGTTGACCAAACCAATGCCGGGAGAAGATTTGATTTTGTATATATCCGTGGGAGAGGTCGCAGTGAGCTCTGTCTTGATCCGAGAAGAAGCAGGTTTGCAGAGACCTATTTATTATATTAGCAGGATGCTGCGGGGAGCTGAACTAAAGTATACCGAGCTGGAGAAAGGAGGGTTTGCGCTTGTTAGTACGGCCAGGAAGTTGAGGCCTTATTTCTTGAGCCACAGAGTGAAGGTACGAACCAATTTGGCCCTCAAACAAGTCCTGGGCAATCCAAACGTGTCAGGACGATTGGTGAAATGGGCAGTAGAGCTGAGTGAGTATGACGTGGTTTATGAGCCAAGGGTGGCTATCAAAGCACAAGTATTAGCAGATTTCTTGCAGGAAATGACGAGGCAGGTCGGCGAGGATAAAGAAGTGAAGGCGTGGACCTTGTTTACAGATGGGTCAACTATGGCTTCAGGGGCAGGGTTWGGTGTTGTATTGACTAGCCCTGAGGGAGAGAATTTAGAGTTTKCGATCAAATTGGGATATAAAGCGTCCAAYAATGAGACTGAATACGAAGCTGTGTTACAAGGGATCAAGATGGCTAGCGAGTTGRGAGYTCGAARGYTGTGGGCATATACTGATTCGCAACTGGTAGCTCGACAGTTCGATGGTTCTTTCGAAGCTAGAGAAGAACGTATGGCGGTGTATTTGGGCAAATTGCGAGAACAAGCGGCTCGTTTTGAAGAGTTCAAGCTAGAGCACCTGCCGCGAGCTGAAAATACACGGGCAGATCAGCTCGCGCGAATAGCAGGAGCATTAGTGTCCTGTGACACTCGAAAAATCACATTGATGGAATTGGGTAGTAGCAGCATAGAGAAGGGAGTAGAGGTTATGGAAATTGAAGATAAGGATGATTGGCGATCACTATTTGGGATACTCTCCTTAAAGCGCAGGAAGGCGCAGAGAAATTGACAACGAAAGAGGCTAGAGTTGCAGCTCGTTTTTGTGCTATTAATGAGGAGCTTTATAAGAGGTCGCGGTTTGGACCTATTCTGAAATGTTTGGCTAAAGAACGTGGGATGGAGGTACTAAGAGAGATACATGAAGGGTATTGTGGAGATCATGCAAAGGGAAAGGCCTTGATGGGCATCACATTGCGAGCAGGTTTCTTTTGGCCTGGGATGAAGGCTATGGCAAGCGAGCTCGGTGTGTTGACCTTTTGTAGGTCGCAGGTGTGATTACTGATCTATAATGGATTATTGATATGGTTTCTCGATGAGATCGAGCCGGGTAATTCTGAGATGTGATTTTGTGAGGTAAAGTGGTGATTTGTGTGCATACGTTGTTTGTGTTTGTTTGATTTTATGTTTACATGTTCTATCTGATTTTATACCTCATTCAGCTAGAACATGGGGGACTAGTTGATGTGGACCAAAATATTCGTACGTAATATTATGTGATATATGTGGGTATTTGTGGAAGGCGACCTCATTTCTAGGAGAGTGTGTGCCTCCTGGAAAATGGGCGAGTTGTATTATGTCTTTGAGAGGTGAACGAGTCGAAGGCTGTTCCTCAAAATTGGGCGAGCTTATGTATCTAGAGTAGCGACCTGTAGTATGAGGATGAGTTCTCATATAGGGTCGTGATCTCTGGTGGGTTGGGCTGAGTATTTGAGCCTGATTGAGAGTTTAATATGTATGTGGGCCTAGTGGGCTATATGCCCAGACTTATTTCGGTAATATATATTAAGAAGTTTCAAGTTTATGGAAACTTATCATATGGGAAGAGTCCCAATTGAAAGTCGGTGAAAGAGTCACGGTATGAATGGAATTCTGGTTATGAAAGGTAACCCTAGATAGTGGAGGATTTCTCCTATCTCTATAAAAGAAGGCTTTTGTCTCTTATGTTGTATTCATTATCATACTATTATTGTAATTTCACCGCATTATTGAGAGAGAGGAGTGTGTTTTTCGCTTATTAACTTAAGCGTGGGGGGGCCTTAACGGGCTCGAAATCCGGCCCGTTTTAGGCGTTATTTTGCAGGATCGGTGAGGTCGCTGAGACGATTGCGGAAGATCTTGGAGGTCGCTGAGACATATTTCAACATCGATTCAGGTCGCTGATCTCTTTTTGAGGTTAGTGCCCCATTTATTTGGTGGTTCAACTTTTTGAACTTATCAAATATATATGTGTAATCTAATAATTTACAAATCTTTACATCTGCACAATTAAATTGAGTGTGTCGAACATTTCTAGTTTGATGCGATTCACTTGACTTAACATCAGATACAAGTTAGTGCGTCAAGCACGGAGATAGAATTTATAAACGTATCAACAGTCCACACACACAATAGGAAACAAATTGAGGTGGGGAGAGCGGTGGAGAAGGGTTGGGCGGATCAAGTTGGATAAGTCGGACAAGCCGGCAAGGCTGTTATGAAGCTAGCAACTAGTGACATGATCATAAGAACCAAGATTTGACTTGTCAAATCCTTTATTAATTTAAAATCATTAGTGTTAAGCTAATAAATGAGCCGCGGCTATAAGCTCTTACACTCTAATTTTTACCAGTAAGCTGAGCTTTCATTTATATTTGGTGGTATTTCCAAGATAATTGAATCAAAGTTAACTCACTCTAGAGCTTTCACATCCATGAAATATTTATAATTTTGAAATACAACTTAGACTTTTTGGTTATAGGAAGTGAAAGTTTTGCAAATATAAATAAATAAAATGAAGCAATTAAGTACCACATATAACCATTTTTCATGCTACACAAGGTATATACGTGAGCGACTACACCAAGTGTGTGTAACATCTAATAAGACCTCCGAAATAAGCGATAGACCTGAATTTGTTGTATATTACAGCTTTATTTGTTTATTGACAGAGAATTTGGATAACACATGCTTGAATAAGAAACAAACTTATTAAGAAGAAGGAGCTTGAAGCTTTCTGTATCATAAATTGTAAAATATGTCCCTTATATATGGGTTTGATCTCTTCTGCTATATACATATAATAATTTGTATCTAATAGTCTAACTAACTTAACAATCATCACGTGGCTCTGTTATGAAGAATCCTGCACGAGGTATGTTCTTGGGGTTGGTTTATTGTGGGTTAGGCTTGTGTTAATGAAGAATGTTGGCATCCCTCACAAGTGGTGCATGTGTCAATCATGTCCAGCTTGAGCATGTGTTAATTTGTCATGATGTATGTTGTTTGTTGACCCGAGGGTATGAGTACGAGTTTGAGCAGTCCTTCTAGTAACTTTTATTGGACAAAGTGGCAATTTAGTTGTATGTGCTTTGTTTTTCATGATGACATGCATATTGTGAGATGCAATAAGCAGAATAGGGATGGTTTTTTGTTGAAGTACATTTGATAAGTTCAAAAAGTTGAGCTACCAAATAAAGGGGGTACTAATCTCAAAAGAGATCAGCGACCTAAAACAGCCTCCAAAAAACGTCACAGCGACCTTCCAAGCCCTCTGCGAATTTCATGGCGACCTCGCTGGTCCTGCAAAACAACGTCTCGAACGGGTAGGAGTCCCCACCCCCCAACCTGTTAAGATCCTCCGATACTTAAGTCAATAAACAAAATCAATACGCAATCCCTTCACTCAAATCATACAAGATGCAATTATGATATCATAAGCATAGAATAATGAGAGGTATGCTCCTCCTTTTATAAAGATAAGAGAAATCCTCCCAATTTAGGGTTACCTTCTCACACCACAATTCCAACAATTCCATAAATACCACAACTGTCTTATAATTAGGATTCCTCCCATATAGTAAATTCCCATAAACAATAAACCTCTCAATAAAGTACCAAGATAAGCCGGAGCTTACGGCCCACCAGGCTCATAACAATCCACGTACATCAAACCCACAAACAGGCTCAAGTACTCAGCCCAAATTACAAGAGATTACGACCCTATATGAAAATTCATCCCCATACTACAGGTCGCTACTCTTCACAAACAGCTCGCTAATACCAAAACAGCTCGCTCACTTCTCAAAATCACAACACAGCTCGCTCATCTTTTAGGAGGAACACACTCTCCCATAAATAAGATCGCTTACCACAAATAACCTCATAAATCAAGTAATATTACGTATGGACATTTTGGTCGCATCAACATTCATGTCTTGGAGTAAATATGACAGTCATTGCAACTCGTAATGTAATGAAGACAATTACATTCTGCTTCAGCTGAGGATCGGCTGACTGTAGGTTGTTCTTTGCTTTCCATGAAATCAGAGAGTCGTCTAGGCATATTGCAAAACCACTATGTTTCTTCTTTGTTTCGCTGCACTTTGCCTAGTCTGCATCTGAGTTAAGTTAACCTTCAGATGATGTAGGGTAAAAAAAGACCTTATGTCTGAACCAAAACAAAATAATAGTTGGGTGTACGAATTAGAGAGCTCTAGAGGTGACCGTGTTTGGAATGTGGTAATGAATGATGCCTTAACCAATTACCCCCCTTCTAAATGCAGTTCAGATTCTGTACATGACTTGGGCCTTTGGGCTAACCCAACTTAACGAGCCCAAATCAATGCCAGTGACATACTGAACCCATCAAACCGGGGTGGATTTCTGATTTTTGTTCGTTTGTCATGGGCCAGCCCAACACCGGACATTTCCTCTCAAACGTCAAAAGGCTCCTCCTTTTTATAGGAAAAAATTACGCCCTTTTTTTTTTTTAACAATGTGTTTATGAATTTTATGTCAAAAGCTAGAAACATATAATAATATTTCTAATTAAATTTCATTTTCTATTAAATGTAATTTTAAAATTTATGTACAAAACTAAGAAACATATAAATTTAACCAATATATTTTTAATCAATTACTAATATTCCAAATTAATCTCTTTTACCTCTTCATTCATAATTATTTTATTACCATAAATTTTTTATTTTTTTTAAGTAAGGGGTGATATAATTGAGAAAATTAGTAAAAAAAAATTAAAACGATAATTAGTTTAAAACATTTTATGTTCTCTATCAGTATTTCTTCAAGATTTTTGTAAGTTTTTGTTTTAAAATAAGCATTTTTATATTTCTAAGATATATTTTTCTTACAGGGGAAGGAAAATGGTTCTAAAAAAGACTCCAGAGGGATTGCATCTCTGTCTCTAAAAATGACAGGGTATTTAAGACTATGTTTTACATTAATAGTAATATTTTATGAATTAAGGAAAATAAACCGTGCAGGAGACAAATTTGGCACACTCATTTTTATCTATTTAATTCTCCATAAACTCATTATTTAAATCCAATTGAATCCTATTTAATACAACCCAGTGTATTAATTGTTATTGACCTAATTCATAAACGGGGCTCCTGATATTTCTTCATTTGGTATGTAGGTTGCTGGAATTTTTATGAACAGATTTTATTGTATTAGTCATTTACTTATTTTCTACACACACTTTAACATCTTGTTTCTAAAATTAAAATTTAACATCTAAGAATATCTCGCAAGATGTGGAGCCTAGATTGTTTTATAAATCTCTGTCTTAAGTATTGACATCCTTTGTCAAACATAACCTTAAATGGTGACTGAGGTTGTAAGATTTTAAATTTTTTTTTTTTTTTAGAATGATATCCTAAGATGCAAAAATAAAATTATATACTCAATCATCTTTTTTTCTATCCAAATATTTCAACAATTTGTTTTTAAAATAAAATTTAACAACTTACAAGCTGTCAAAACACTTTGAGATATAACAATATATTTTCAATAATCTTAGCCAAGGTCTTAACATCCTTGTCAAACAAGGCATGCTTATTTATTTTTCTAATGAAAATCATATAATCAAATCAATGAGATTCGCTCTTCACATTGATAATATAAATAATTATCCTTTTGTTTAATATCAGTCGTTATAAAACGATATCTGCATCTTAGTCGGAATATATTATGTAAAAGTCTTTGATAATATATGCAATACACATTAAATTATTATTAGTAATAATTAGCACATATCATAACGCCATTCACATTCAAAAATTTCGATTGAGAAATAATTTAGCAGTTCGCTAGGATATAGTTTTGTATAAAAAAATTCATCTTTAGAATTTGCTATTAGTTCAGAATTTTCGATGCAAAAGTTTAGGTTATTTTATTACAACAATGTGTGTGAATTGTGAAAGTTGAATAGTTCACACATTTATTGAGAATTTAAAAAATAGAAGTTTCAATAATACTTTATTTTTTAATTGTTAAAACTTGTTGCATTATTGTTCACGTGTGTGTGTATATATATATATATATACACACATATATAAATCTTTTATATACAATTATTTTGATTATTGTTAAAGTCTAAAGACAACATAATTTTGTTCAGCATCACAACAAAAACCTGCAACATCATTCAAAACCCGTCGCTTTCATCTCCCAGGAAAAAAAAAAAACTTTTTAAAACAAAATTTCCATGTGTGTACATGCACCAGGGTATTTCTTTTTAAATATATTATATGAGTTATGATATTGAAATATAGGTTTGTTTTCATTTTTCGTCTAAAACTATAAATTTGTTTTATTTGATTCACTGTTAAAATGCTAAAAATTACTATAATATAAGTAATATTTTATACAAAAGTAAAATAGTTACAATAGCAATAATTTTACAGGCATACTCCAAGTAGACGGCCTAACTGTGTTGGCCAGTTCTCTAATGAAAATTAAAAAAAATACAAAAATTAGGAAATTACAAAAAACTTTACAAGATATACAAGAACCTAAAAACCTTAAAAAATCTAACATTCCTTAAAAAATCAAGAAACTGTGAAAGAAAAAGCATAAGAAAAAAATATAAAAGAGACGAAAGTGACGGTATAAATCTTCACATAGGGTACATAATTTCATAATACATAAACATAATAAATACCTTAATTATCTTTCATCAATTACTTTTTTTACGAATATTAACTAATTGTGTTTTTCTTAAACACAAACCAAATAAAACTAATCTAAAACAAACGAACCATACAAATCAAAAACTAACTAAAAATTTAAAACTAAATAAAAACCCATAATATCTCTTAAAATTTGAAAATCCCACTTGATCAGAATCATTAGATCAAAAGTTGGTTATGAATAATGGAAAATCAAGAGATGTAAATGCAGGGAGCTGGAGTTATGGTACCTTCACGACACCGTAATCATTTCCATATATATATAACTACTCCGCTTAAGTCTTAAGTGCATTATCAATTGCTCGTGAAAAGTCTAACTTTATAGATAAAACAGTTGATTGAGATTTTATTCTCCAATTAACGGTCTCGGCATTTTGAATTATTGAGGTGATATATACTTTTAATAAATTACAATAAAAATAGTGAATAAGAATATATAAATAAAATTTTAAAAATAAATATATAAATATATATATCAAACGAGCCACATCATCTCCACTTTCATATTTTTTTCGCGGCTTAAAAATTTTCGCAAAATGCATTTGCCACTTCTATGATAAAAAGAGTGCTTCTTATAATATCTACTTATCTTAATTTAAAAAGGATATCCCATTAATGTTAGACGATCTTACAATAGGATAGTGGTATTCTTATAACTTGTTTGAATATAACTTGCGTAGCATGTATTAATATTTAATCTCGCGAATATAAAAGATTGAAGAATTCAAAATTGAAATAAAAGATCTCAATTTTATGTTTTTTTTTAATATGAAAAGGGCGAATCTAGATCCGACGACCAGACCTTCCCGTCAACACCGGGAACTCCGTCATCCAACGGTCAATAATCACAAGCCCATTTCGACCCACGGATCCTCCATCTACGGTCCACATCAACACAGGTGGTCCCCACCCCTACACTTTTTCCAACGTATAAATAAACTCGCATCAAAACTCGGTCCACTCTGAACAATTCCAAAACCAACTTTCTTTCTCTCTCTTCAGCTTCTCTCTCACACACAACACACACTGCTCTCTTTCCTCCTCGTCTAAAACTTTTAAACCTGCGCACCTTTCCCCACTCCCCTGCTTATCCTGCGCACCACCGGAGATGAAACCGGCGTCGGACCACGTGATAAGATTATCCAGGTACAGAAGCTGGGCCCACTAGAAAACGAAGATCACCGGCTCTGAGAGCCTCAACCGAAGAAAATGGACGGTCAGAAAAGCCAGGCGAAGCTCACGAGGACCAACTCATCGCTCCTCCGTTCATCTCCGACCATCCGCTCTTCAATCCACAGCTTATCCTCCGTAAGCGAGATCTCATCCGATCACGAGACACAGGACCTCGAGGAGCAAAAGCCCCATGGAAAACCGGTTCCCCAGCCGGTTCGATCCGGTCCATCTCGTGTGGCGCCGGTTTTCGCCGTGTTCCTCCTCTCGGTCTACACTATTTTCTCGTTCCTCTACCGAAACGACACACCAACTTCGGAGAACTTACTGTTAGCTTTAATCTTCATCGCGGTTTTACTGTTTTTCCTCTCGAGAAACAAAGCCTTACTGAGTAGGAGTTTTAACTTGTGCAAGCAAATGTGTGATTTACACGCCCAGAAATTAGGGTTTCATTGCTTTGCCTCCAGAACAAAGTCAAAACCGGTGCAATGGTTCATTGGGGACTCCGATTTCGACAAAATCGAAGAAAGCCAGCAAATCAAAAAGGAAAAAAGCATTAAAAGGATTACTAGAGAAGGAGTTGAGTTTTACAGCAATGGCGATTTTTACGAAGGCGAGTTTCATAAAGGGAGGTGTAATGGGAGTGGGGTTTACAATTACTTTGTCAACGGTAGATACGAAGGGGATTGGATTGATGGGCGATATGATGGTTATGGGATTGAGAGCTGGGCAAGAGGAAGTAAATACAGAGGGCAATATAGGCAGGGTTTGAGGCACGGATATGGCGTGTATAAGTTTTACACAGGGGATAGTTATGCTGGAGAGTGGTGTAATGGTCAAAGTCATGGTGTTGGAGTGCAGAGCTGTGGTGATGGGAGCTGTTATATTGGAGAATTTAAGTCTGGTGTTAAGCATGGAATTGGCTGTTACCATTTCAGGTGAGTAATTTTAATTTCTTTTAATTTTTTTTTTCTTTCAAGAATTTTGGTGTGTGTGTTTGAATTAGGATTTGTGTGGGGTATTTGTTTTATTTATTATTGATTTGATGTGTTTGGGTTTGTTGGTGGAGCAGTATGTATTTGAATTGAATTGAATGTTCACAGTTTATTATTCTGTATGCTTTTGAAAGCTATGGGAATGGATATGATTTCCTTTTCTTTTCTTTTTTTTAATTGGCTTTTTTGGATCCATTTATCTTTATGATGTTTTTCT
Source organism: Phtheirospermum japonicum (assembly GCA_014905375.1). NCBI lineage: Eukaryota > Viridiplantae > Streptophyta > Magnoliopsida > Lamiales > Orobanchaceae > Phtheirospermum > Phtheirospermum japonicum. Next base: position 468,390 of record BMAC01000201.1, read on the forward strand.
GGGTTTAAAATGTTCATCACTATTTATCTTCTTTATGTTTTCAAAACAAAGCAGGTTACTATAATCTTATTGGAGCAATTCAAGGAACAAATCGAATTTTTTATTTTTAATTTTGTAAACGATTATAGGAAGTTGCTTTATAAATTCTCTTAAAATCTAATCGTGTATTGATTAATTATATCCATATTTTTGAAAAAGGCTTTCCTGAAAATTATTCAAGAAATCAGCCCTTTTGCTGTTTGGGTAGTTCCGTGGTTCTTTTGTTAGGCAATCCATTAAAGTAGGTATTTTGATGTGAACAGACAAATTTAACCTTCAAGTCTTGATCCATTGTCGTAGGAATGGGGATCGATACGCTGGCGAGTATTTCGGAGATAAAGTTCATGGTTTTGGCGTTTACCACTTCGCCAACGGTCATTATTACGAAGGATCATGGCACGAAGGGCGCAAGCAAGGCTACGGCATGTATTCTTTTCGGAACGGCGAGGCGAGATGTGGCGAATGGGACAATGGCAATCTCAAAACCCGTCTCCCCCCACTAACCGATGCGGTTCTTCGTGCAGTTCAGGTGACCGATCGACTTTGATATCTCGTTATTATTTAATTGGTAATTGGTTTATTTGTGAATATAATTACGAATAAAATACCCTGAGGTGAGGAGGTTTGGCTCTATAATATTTTTATACTTTCCCAAATTGATTGTCGATTTAGTCTTTCTTTTTTGTTCCAAAGGGTCGTATATGTAGTTGACACGTTGGTCTGAATTTTGCAGGCAGCTAGAAAAACAGCCGAAAATGCGATACACCTTCGTCGGGTGGATGAGCAAGTGAACAAGGCGGTGGCGGCGGCGAATAGGGCGGCCACAGCGGCGAGAGTTGCTGCTGTGAAAGCTGTTCAAAATAGGATTGATGGAAAATTTTGTGACACTGACTTTTGAGTAAAAACAGGCATAAATTGGTGGTAAATGTAAATTTACTAAAAAGGATGGACATTATTGCATGGGGCGCACCCTGGTAAAGCTGAAAGCAAACCGGTGGTCGAGTGTGTGTCTTAGGTTAATTCTTGTTTTGTTGTAACTTGTACATATATTTTGTATACATCTACCCGACCCGCTTGCTTGGTCCAACCGGGTCATTCGGCTTGAATGGGTCGTTGTTGTTGTTGTTGTTTTTGGTTTAAATGATGTAATAGTTTAGTATTATTGATAGCCGTTAATTACTAATTTCAATTATTTAAAAAGTCTTTGCAACTTGGCCTTCACAAATTCATAATTTTATATTTTTCTATTATGCATTAATTATTGTCATCATATATATTCAAAGTTTGAGCAATGATTAAAATATTCAGTAGTGTGAAACTTGGATCATCAAAGTAAATGAATTCGCCCAACTTAAACCGCTCGACTAGCAAGACATAATTATTTGTTTGTAATTACTCCTTTACTAACTCCTTAGATTCAATTATTATCACCTTTGTTAATTAGAAATTATAATCTTTTTGAACCAGTCCACTTGCCATCCGGCATTTCCTCTTTTTTTTTTCTTCTCTTTTTGGTGGGGTAAAAAAAAACATGAGGTTCTATTATTATGTTCTGCTCTGCAATAATGGGACCAAAAATTGTGTTCCCAGCTTGTCTCTTTACAACATAAATTTCTTATTTACATGTGAATTTTTATCTCAATGCTGGGGGCTGCATTTTGGGTGAAAATTCATGCTTCAAGCAGCAGCAAACTTTTTTAATATTTTTGTCAAAATCTTTCTGAAATGCTATATATAAATCCCATGTAAAACATTTACAAAAGGGACTTGTTTGTTTTGGCAAAAAGGAAAGGCAAGTAAAAAAAACGAATCTTTAAAAATCTTGGGTTTGAAGGAAATGGTCAATTACAAAAGCTATATTTGAGTATTGACCCAAACAAGGACGAAATTTCATTTTATCGTTCAAACTTATGAACAAAGTTCTCAGATCATGCAAAGTACGCACGCTCCTTCCAAATTTTGTAATAAGAAAAACAAATAATGAGAGAGTGTTTGAACCTTAAAAAGAATACATTTTTTGATTAACCCTAAATTATTTTGGGCACTTTCTGTGTGATAATTTGCCTCACCCCTTTTTGATTCCCACTGGTTAATTTAACCTTTTTTTATAAGGGTTTCCTTTTCTTCCAATTTGAACAAACTCAAGATGTCGTTGTAAGATTGGTTATATATGCGAATTGGGAGATTCTGAAACTTTGCAATTTGCTTTTAGATCCAAAGTTTAATCCCATCCCCATGACATAGTTTTTGTCGATGGGAATAAAATAATGCTAGGAAACGTTTAGTATCCAAACTCTTCAAAAACTAACCCATGGGCGATTTGATAAATTAAATAATTTGTCCATTGTTTATTCATTGTCAGGGCGGTAATTGACTCCAAGTATGCCACTTTTTTTTTTCAGTTTTTTTCCCCGAATAAAATTAATGGCTAACTACAACCCTTAAAAAGTAATAGAAATTGTTAAACAGTCTTCCAAATATAAACTCATTTCTCAATTAATTTTTACATTCAATTTTAAATTAAATAATCTCTTATTTTTATTAAATAATTCAAGATTATGACATGAAAATGCCACAACACTTTTTATGAAATAAAGTAAATAAAAATAAAAATAAAAATAATAATAATAATAAGCATGTATTAGGAATAAAAAATTTTTTTATTATATGTTCGAATTTCATAATATATGTTTTCAATTTCTAACTTAGTATCAGAAAATTTTCTAATTAATGATAAAAATTATTTACTTGATTGCGAAGTTTTCTAACTTGATGCGCAAATGTTATTATGCACTTTTAATTATTAAAAACAGTATTTTTTTTTAATCTTTTGGCAAACAAGAAGAATTTAACTTGAAATATTTCTTACTTAATTTTCAAAAGTCTCTTACTTTATATTTGAAAAGGTAAGAAAAATTCTTAGTTAATTTCCAAAATTTTCACTTTATATAAGTCCGAAATATAAGAAAATTTCTTATTTTATAACCTGAAAACATGAAAATTTCTTATTTTATAGTTAAATTTCTTACTTTATATTTTAAAAAAAATTGGGACAATGAAATTTGTTTGGAAAAAGAATATTGTATAAAAGATTTTCTAGATGGCGCCAGAAAATCGTTGCCACCGTCGGCCGGACAGTGAGGGTGATTATTGATATTATTATTATTTATACTATATTATTATTTTAATTTAGGGTACCTTGTAATTGTATATTTAGGGTTTGATTATATGACAAAAATATTGTTTCTTATAGTTTATTTGAAAATTGCTCCGAAAAAATATTCAAGTGAAAACATACACCTATAATAAAAAATATTTATATAAAACTTAAAGGGAAAAACTTAATAATTATTTTATACATATAGAAATACCTACTATTTTTTTATCAAAGTAAAATAATATTGTGTTTTGACAATTTGATTTGAATCTGATTTACTAATTTAACGGGTGAATATCTTTTTAACATCATCTCTCAATTAAAATAAAATGGGCTAATTTTTTTTTGCCCCCCAAAGTATGCAGTTTTTTTCACTTTGCCCCCCGAAGTATTTTTTGTTCCACTTTGCCCCCTAATATACAATAATTTTCGACGTTGCCCCCCAAACTTTATTTCCGGCGGAATATTCCTTTTAGATTCCATCGGCGGGCAGTTTGGGGGCAAAGTGAAAGAATCTTATAGTTTGGGGGGTAAAGTGCAAAAAATCTTATAGTTTGGGGGGCAAATTAAAATAATACAAATATTAAATTTTTGTTTTAAAATTTTATATTTGAAAAACATATATAATTTTTATCTTATACTCACACACACACAAAGTTGTCAATACAATTCCAAATTAAAAAAAAAAACCCATAAATTCTCAATTAATATTTATAATTTTCTAAATATAAATA